>WJFA01003738.1:0-12134 GCA_009870155.1 Pseudobourletiella spinata | reverse complement strand
TCGGACAAAGTACATGAAGGGCGGGATTTAATAGGGAACCATCCGTGGACCCAATTTAGTTTGTTTGCCATGATTAGCTCCTTGAAATTTTCGTGAGTGCGTATGCGCATATGTATATTTGTGCATAAGCAGCTGCTTACCTGTAATTCATGTGGCTATTTGTACATGAACGGAATTATAACAGTTCCTTATGTGATCCAAAATATACAATTCAATTTTTTAGGGAGATACGGTGAGTGCTTGGTTAGTAACCAAGCAATCCCTGAGAGAATACAAAATTAGCCCTGTATTTTCGAATCAGAATGGATTCCAGTAAATTAAGCAATAGGGAAGTGACCTACTGCCAATGCATCCCAACACCTGGGTACATTAAGTATGAGTAGAATTAAGATTGCTTCTGCTTCTGCAATAATAACCTGTTAAATAAGCGTTGTTGATTATCACAAGTTTCGCCACATGCTGTATGATAAAAAAGTAATTTTTTGAAATGTTTTACCCAACTTCTGTATCAAGTATATGCAAGAGCAGGGAGAGAGATTACCCCAAGTCTGGAAAGTATAATCCTTCAAATATTTGAAAAGATACTTATTAAATGTAACCTAAGATACCGCGATGCGCAAAGCCGCATTTTTTATGCCCCAAAGTCGTTCAGTAATTATGAAGACTTTCATATGTTTTACAATGTAGGGGAGCTCATGTATGCACCACAAAGCTGATGCCACGCAAGGTAAGAGCCATAATGTTGGGTGTACAACTGTACTGCTGACATTCATTATCGCCTGTCGCATTGACATGCTTTGTTTATTTACACCTAGCTAATAAGGCAGCACGTCTTTACCTGAGAATAATCAACATTGTAATTAATTTGCGATTCAGGTGTTTCGTGTTGTCTTTCATGTCCTCCCCAACGCACTCCCTCCCCCACGTTCTCCACACATGATTTGAACCTCCTTTCCGGAAAAGTATTGAGGGGCTTAGAAATTCATTACCATTCGGAGAATAGCCCTCTTCCTCTGCTACTTTCCACGGGGGAAACAAGAGATGGATATTTGTGTTGGCTCTTGCAATTTCGGAAAGAGCTCTGCGGATTTCGTTTTGGACCTGAGCTTGTACAACGATTACGCTCCATATAGTCCTGTGAGGGATTTGACTGAGATTGCAGAATCGTTTCAGCTGCTCACGTCTGTCCTAAAGTTTCTTGGGAACAGTCCCGTCAGCGCCCGCCGAGTCAGATATGGTCCAAAGAACCTGTTCATGAGAGTCGTTTTCGGAATCAATTGGACATCCTGGAGCACCCTGGCATCGGCGACCATCGCTGTGCTGTCTATTTTCATTTGGCTGCTGTTCCTCTTAAACATTGGCTTGGACATGAAATTCCTGTTAAGTGGGTAAGCTCTGGTGGTACATTATATCCGAATTTAAGCGGTATGTATTCTGGGTCGTGTAGCATTCTCATTTCTTTTACAAAAGCATTGCCACATCCAAGGATTTTAATTTACTCGTGGAAGAGGAGGAAATTTCGGAGTATTCTCTAGTTGGGATGGTGAGAAAAACGTATATAGTCACAGCGGTCGTGGTCATCATCGAAATAGCTTCTCGCTGGGCTCACGCTCCCAGCTTCACCATCTTTCTCAATGAATGGCACAATTTTGAGAAACAAATGGCAGAGAACTTCCCATCCCACGAGTACGACTACAGCTTCAAGAGTATGAAGAAGTTGCGGGATAAGCTATTACTATACTACGTCACTTACCCCTCCATCGTCTTGCTACCCACATTCCTGTCTATCTACTGCTCCAAGCTCCAGCTATTCGCCCAGCTTCTTGGCATTATCATCTGCCTCCAGTTCATAACCGTTGCACTACTCGAGGATGTCAAGGTGTTCCTCACCTACAAATCCCTCTCTCAGGCTTTTTACCAGGTGTGAAATGCATGTTCTCCACAGTTAAATGGAGAGAAAAATTCAGAATGACTAAAAGAATTTACAAGCCTTACACTCACTACTTCATTCAGGTTCGCCTTTGCATCGAAAAGTTTTCGGAACGAGTAGACATTTTGGAACCTTCCAGAGCTGAGTCCTGGCGCCTCCTAGTCCTGAGCATTCGAAACCAGTGCTTGCGAGTGTGCAGATGGCAGAAGTACCAGGAGCTTACTCGACTCCTGGGGAGCATGGGATTGGTTACGTTCATGCTGTACATTATACTGAACGGTTGGGACGATGCGAAGAGACGGGGAGACATGCTCTTCCTAATGAGCTGCATCGGCTACAGTTGCATGCTCATAGGGCGGGCTTACTGCAAAGCATTTATGGCGGAGCAAATAACCCATGAGGTAAGTGATGTCGATGTGTAGTAGGAGGTGGTAGAGCAAGATTATGAAACCATATAGATGTCTACATGGATTTATAATCTTGGTATTAGAGGAGGTTAGAGGCTTTGACCCAGTCTCTTCGACTATTGCGTTAGGTTTGATGTGGTTATGTTCGACGTATTGATGAATGACTGAATGAGATCTAACGGTATTATTGGGAACAGGAAATGATGCTGGCTAGGACGATTTCTGGCATGAGCACAAGTGGGCAGGATTCAGCAGCCATTCTGGAGGTGATTTAGCTCATGATGACTTTTATACGTTTCACATATTTTATTTTTGATCAATGGTGTACAGTTACTGAGATCCAAACAGATTGAAAATGTAACTTTTATCATTTTACAGCTGAAATGCCTTGCGGATATTGTTGCCATGAAGCCCGTACAAATTTCTTTTGGAAACTACGTGGTCTTGAACAAGCGACTACTGCTTGGGGTAAGCTCAAAATATTAACAATAATACTAACAGAATAGCATTGGGTTTTTCTATTAGTAGGGGATTGGATATTTTGCATCACGGCAGTTGTTTTCCATGTTCATTTTTTTGTTATGATCGTTTCTTGTGAGTTTTGGAGAACAAATGACATTTTTGTTTTCATTGACTTGGCCCTAATTTTTTAATCTAGATGTCCAGCCAAGTAATGACGTACCTAATAGTTCTCATGCAACTTCGGGAGCCCTTGGCAGCCAAGAAGGCTTGAAAAGTCGCCAATACGGAAAGCAATAAAGATAAGGGATGGCATGTGACAACTCATGTGCAGCTGTAGCACTGTATCCATTATTTAAAGGTTTCATTACTAGGCACAACAGAATTATGCTCTTTTTGAGAAGCCGATTACGTTTACCCCAAATTTTTATTGTCTTTCGTGATTGTGCTCAAAAATATTTTTTATACTTTTTTCTAACTGCCGTAATTATAAAGCGTGCCTGCTTAAACTTTTACGATGAAATTTTTGAATTGTAGCACGGGTACAAATTTGTTTTTTGTCAGCATATTCGGCGGCATAATTATATTCCGAAATAACGAGCTGTATGAAACGCGATCTACCTTTATAAAATTATCGTATGTTTAGCTAATATGCAATATACTTACATTTACATTTTCAAGCATCCAAGATACGTATAGAAGCAGCTATAGCAGCAAAGCTTTACGGGTGTTAGAAATTCTAAGTAACATCTGTTTTTGAGATTGGCTGCTGCAGTATAGGGGGGCATTCATTCACTACAGACTACTTTTAGGACCCAAAAATTCAGGCACGTCTATTTAGAGTAGAGTGCCTCTCGTTTCTCCTTTGAATTTTTAAAATAAAAACTTCGGCAACTACTGAGGCTTTTTAATTTAATTTAAAAATTTATACAATTTGCCTACTAAAAACGAACAAAAATATGCTTGAAAATGCGTTTTCGGCCTGTTTTTTTGCTAATTATGCATTTATGCCATCTACCCCAATTATATACGTACGCTTAGGTAATTTATGCTCGGTTTTATGCTATTTGTAGGCCTCATTCATTGCGTTTGGTTACTAAATCGTTACTATAATATTATAAAACGCAAAATAAGAGTACGGGTACTATCAATACCCATATTACACTATTTTTATTTTTAGAGTTTTATGAGAAGCCTAGCCATGATTTGTAGCCCAATAAAAGGCCAAATGATGTTCAAATACAAAAACTTCTAGAGTGTATAGATGCAAATAGGCAAGAAAAGAAACTCCTTCGATGAAAGTAGTAGACATTCAGTCGGCTAAATGTCGGGAATATCAAAGGGTCGAGTCCAAGAGTAAACTGAAATAATTGCATTGAATTGTAATAATAAAAATAATTGTAATAATTGGGATTATATCAGTGAGCACAGACGTGCTACCGCTTTGAATTCAAAATCCTTCGCAGTCATTCAGGTTCGAGGTAGCCGACAACAGACCGTACCTTGGTTGAACAAGGTTAATGTAATGGCATGAAGCGCTTGTGTGTGATCTGAATTGATTTACGCTTAAAAATATCATGTCGTTTAAGAGCCTCACGTGAGTTCTTGTGGGGGTCTCGGTGTTGATACCGTCTGGCTACAAATGTGATAGCATTATAACTACCGACTCCGAAAGGCGGGGCACATCATCACGTGAGACAAAATGTAGGCAGCAACATAGTCATACACCAGCGGTAAATTTTCCCAAAGGTTTTACCTGCACGGTGAATTAACACGTGGTAAAATCAATAAATTGCAGCTGTTATCAACTGTATTTGCAATCTTAATTAGTGCAGGCATATGTATAACTCCAATTCGGGGTAGAAAGGGGCTGCTTCTCGCACCTCCCGTTGCGTTCGAATAATGGCCACTAATTAGCAACGGACTGACAATAAGCAAAGCACCACTCCTCCCGTTTACCATAAGGGGAGGGTACAATTAAAGCTGGGGTTCTTATCACGACCGGCCACCTGACAATTATTTTTCATTAACATAGTAGTGACGCATATTCATGTATTAAAATAGGTTGGTACACAGAGTGTGGAAGTCGGTTAGTTCCCTTCGAATTTACATTTGAATTCGAAAATTTTGTTATTGCTTTGTACAGTTCGAAACTGTCTTAGAGACCATACTCCCCAGCGAGTTTTACAGATATAGCAGAGTCTTACCGTTTCATGCTCTTCGTTTTGAAGTGTCTTAGGATAAATTCCGCATCAACACGCGACGGATTCGTCATGGATAGGGCTAGAAGTTTGAGAGGATCTTTCTGGACAACTGGATGAGTTGGAAAACCGATGGATCAGTTGCTGCAGATTTTATATCCGTCGTGCTGTGGATATCATTCGTTTTGAATCGTAAAGTATATTGGATTCCTGCCTTGCTGATCGGGACGAGCTACTATGAGGCCATCATTGCGAAAGAAATCGAGGTAAGTAGAATTGCGTTTTAAATGGTGCCCACCATGCGAAGCAGCCAACGTTGATTTGATTATGGAACTAACTGATCCCATTACTGAGTCAGGAGCACGAGCTAGCAAGAACCATTTCTTGTTACCTTCGATGACCGGGTTACATGAATGGTCATGTTCGGGGAGTAAGAGCCTTGTGAGCGTGGTGCTAGACACGTTATTAGTTTTTCTACCGTTCTTGCGGTGGTGGGCGGATGTGGTAGTCGCTTTGTGTTCTCATTTCGGAGATGAGGATTTTTGGTTGTGTTAAAAGGGGTTTTTCGACGACGTTGTGATGGGTCGGCACTGCCGACTCGGCAGTGGTGGGGAGGCACGTAGTGAGCTACTAGGAAAGCTGAGGGCGGGAGTATCGTATTTTTTGTTGTTCTGCCAGTTCCTCCTCACTTCTACAGCCAATATTCTTCCAACTTCTTCAACAAATATAATTTGCAATATTTAGAATTTCGATCTGTGCGGTAAGCTAAAACTTGAGTTTGATTTGAATTCGATGAATCGCAGCCTACGATGTTCCAATCAGAGGAAGCACAAAGAATGAGTGGGTTTTTAAGAAAAATAGTTTGCGTTTCAGAGCCGTAAGTACACGTGACTGCAGCCGTTACACGAAGTAGGAAAGCCCACGATAAAAATGTTCACTGTAATTTTCAAGTTACTCAGTCTGAAGTTTAGCTCCTGTTATTTAGTAGCAATCAAAACATTAAGGAAGGAAACTTTAAATGTTCCGAGTTTCCAAAGTTTAATGTATATGCTGTGGCGACTGACTGCGAATTCTGCGACCTGCGAACCTTAAGCAAATAAGTCTTTGGGTTTTCTCTTAAGCTGCGGAGCCTTAGTTCATAACTCCTTCTGAACTGTGATCCCGTCGCAGGGTCAATCGTAGGCTCGCTTGAGCTAAAGTACACTTCATGTGGAAGCAACACGAACAGCATTGTTTCCAGTTGATTTAGTTTTTCAGCCATGCACCTGTGGTCGAGGAATTACCGTGGAAATGTATCCCATTCCAGGTAAATTGTGATGGGGTTTCTTTGCCATTGTAATTACGTGGCGTTTTCCGGTTGAAACTACCACTCCTTCAAATGCCTAGAACGGTTTGCAAAAGCGTTCTCAACCTACTACCTACCAACTATGGAACACGTTGATCATAATTTCGAAGCACTCATGTCGAATTAGATAAGCATCAGTTTCACCAGACTAATCTTTTCATTTCACTGCTAGGTAAATTTTAGCATGCACTACCTTCATTCATTCCGTCGCTCTTATCACTCCACAACTGGCAGTGATAGACTGTAGACTTGACAACTTTATTGCTTCCGTTAAAGTATTTTTTTGCGTTTCAGTGTCTCATAGTGTGCCAGTCGGGGGTCAGTCATAAATTGATTCCATAATTGCTAAACTTCTGTCTATGCTGTTTGAGCAACTTTTGATTCCAGAAGAAACGGGAGTATTAGTTTCATTCAAAGCAAGAAAAGATGAGGTCCTTGGTTTCATTATTCTCAAGACTAGGTGGCCTAACTCTATTAACGGCAAGACGGCTAATTCAGTTGGCATCCACCATCAAATGCATCCCATTTCAACTGTGTTCCAACCAGGATATTAAGGTCCGGTTATTTCAAAGGAAGTGGGAAATATGGGCTTGGCACATCGTAACCTTCACGAACTTCCTCTACACCATATTCCAAGTATTGAGTTTCACTCATAACGTTGCTACAATTGGACTTACAACAACGGAATCCACACTCCAAATCGTATACGTGGTGAGGTCTCTACTCGCATTTCTGTTTTTCCTGAACAATTTCTTCAAGTCGGAGGACATTGTTTGGGAAATCAATCAAGTGAGTCGCCTTCTCCAAACTACAAGTGAGCCATTGCTTTATTGATTGGGCACATTATTCAACATCAGATCGACCTGTTTACAAATAGAGCAATTCACAAGTAAAATGCTTTGTGAAGCAGTATAAGCTCAAATGTGGGTGATGACATAATTATCTTCTTGGGGGGCAATTATATTGATAGTTCAGTCCCAGTAAGTACCTCACACTGGCTTCCCTCGAGGCACTAATGAAATGAGTATAGTGAAATCGAGGCTGCATAATTTGTTTTGTAACAGGCCCAACCGTCATTAAAAAATATATTATAGCCGGCGCGCTGCTCCGAATGCTATACGAATAATTTACCACTATTTTATTTGCCCATTCTCGCAATTTTCCCTTAACTATTCCTGCCCGCACAGCGGACCCAGGAATTCGAAGAGTTAGGATGGCTTTACTCCGAAAAAGAGTTAAAATTATACCTTCCTTCCCCCGTAAGCGTGTAAGAAGGAAATTCACATCGAGGGGTTATCCACCAAATTGAAGGTCAGGAAAAATTTTAAGGTAAAGGGATTCAAAGGGAGAGACTGACTACATTGTGTTAATTTCGGCGAAAAATCAAGAAGTTTTCCAGAAATCTGTCCGGAGTTTCTGGCGTGGGGAAATTATTTATGACACTTCAAGTTTATTATTTAAGCAATGTTTAAATTATTCGAAATTCAGATTCATTGTGCAAGAAAATTTCTAACTTATTCAAAATTAGTATTATTCAGTAATCGTTTCACCAGGTAGTTCTATTTATTATACACTTATTCATGAATAAATAAAGTCTATTCGTTAAAGCCTTGGCTGAAACCCTGCCAGCCCCTCTGTGACTCCGTCTCTGCTGGGACCCAGCTTTTAAGTATTCAGTCGTTAAACACGGTCTTGCTGCTTGCAGGTGACCTCGGTGGAAAACGATGGTACTGCACGCTCTTCTGCATATTTGCCGTCAACTATTTCGCGCTTCTCCTTCAAGGTATTGCAGGTCCAACTATGACACTCATGTACTGGTTGAATCCCTCCGGATCGATGTTTGTCTTTCATGTTCTGCCGGACACCATGAAAGCCTCACAGAATGCAACCTTTGCGTGCTTCATGCTCGAGCTCGTCGTGAGCTTATGGAGCCTGACCATATTGACAACGTTTTTTGCCATTTGGTGTGCGTACATCTTCCAGAATATCATCTGGTTGGATGGAATTGCGAGGTTAGTATGCAGATTGACAAAATAAATAGAAATGTCAATTTGTGTGAATCAGCATTAATAACTTCCATTCATGTAGAGACCATCAGAGACCCACTGCGTATATTCTGTGGGCAGAACCAGGAGATGGGAAGCTCGAGGATTGCTTCAAGGAGATCCGGGCGTACAAGTGCACGCGGATACTCAACGTCTATCACAATGAAAATTCTAGGCATTTCGTGACAGGGTTCACCACAGTCACATCTTTCGCTGCGATTGTTTTGATTTACGGATCCCTTAAGGGATACGGCAGTGTGAATCCTTTTGTGTACATTCTTATGGTGGGGTCAGCCTTTTTCTCCATGTTAATGCTCATGGTCCTGTATCCCTACTTGTACCAATGGCAGCAGAAGTCATTGAATTTGTTTAGACTCATGCGTCGAAGTTTGATCCTGATTGTAGACAGGGTTCTAATGAAAAATCCGCAAAGGAATCTTCTCCGACGTCACCTATATTCCCTAACTCCTGTGGTACAAGAATTAAGCTATTTTGCCCCAGTGACACTAGCAGTTTCTGGTGCTTGTGTGGAGTCAATTTTCAATGGAGTTTTACTTCTACTAAGCTTTTAACATTCTTCAGCAAAAAGGAAGAACCTAATTAGGGTAATTTTAAGTCTACATGTAAATACCTTATGACAATGAACGACCCTCGCCCTTCATTTTGGCCAACAAACCACCTGATACAAGGTGTAAGTTACACAGCATCACTAGTTGAAGCATGATAAAATTAACGTTAACTCAGCTCGTGGTTCGTGTGAGAATTCGGACCTTAGTTTTTCGCGCTTTAGAATTAGTTGTAAGAATCTTGAATGTCGTACACACCTCAGCGAGAGGAAGGCTACCAGATTGCCTCACGCTTCCTTTCCAAGTTGTAATATTACCTCACTCATCAGAGTTAGCACGTTCCTGTACCGGCTCATAGAGGAGAATACAAGTCTCGATCCTCTATCCTCTACACGGTATTTAGTGTAGGCACTTACATGTAGATTTCATTCATTATGCTTATCAATACTGTTAGTGCGCAGTGATTTTGATGTAATCAAGAAACTCTCAATGTGTAGATGCATTAGGCACAATAATAAAGTTTGAAGTTCGATTCAATCGTGCGGATCTTGAGTTTATTGAGTTCCAAGATGAATCCGCAGTTATTATGCATGAAAACAGTACCACGATATGGGCTAGTAACAACATCAACACATGCTTCCGAAAGCGATTCAAATGATAGTATGTATCTACTTGTAGTGTATATGACTACTATGTGTGAATGTCTACTCTAGAAATAAAAAACCACCCCTTTTAACTATCCTCCTATCCCTTACCGTACTACTGTTAGTCTTGCTCATTGCTAGAACAAGCTGGAACATTATTAGAAATGATAATGGATTTTGAAGACAAAATGAGTCCCGACAATTCCGACAAGCAGGTTTATAATTATCTCAGAAGTAGTAGAAAATCTTATGGGGGTATTCAGGAAGTAAGCTGAGCTCTTGTCAATGTTTCTTCATTTCCTCTTAAATGCCTTCAACCGATGTGCCCTTGCCTTTTCTAGTTGGGTACTTTTATCGTTCATCACGGATCCGGAACTCAGGCGACAAATCTTTATCAAATCTTTCGAACATTTTGCTGTCTTCAGCTCCATGAATCGCGAAGATATGGATCCTCACATGCATCACGTTTTCTTCAATACCGCTGTGGAAGTGGAAGAGTGGAAGAACCTCCGTAAAACGCAGACGCCAGCCTTTACGACGGGTTGAATACGGCGTATGTTCCACATTTTCGTCTCCAAATGGAAAAAGCTCCTGGCCGCAATGGAGAAGGAAACGCGAGAGAGATCCGCCATTGATCTTCGCCCCCTCCTCCAACATGCAACACTTGACATCATTCCATCCGCAGCCTTGCCAGCTTGTTCGAGGATACAAAGGGTATCTTCACGAAAATGGACTTAAAGTGGCACAAGTCCCTCAGCAGAGGCAATGTTCTCAACTTTGCCTTATTCAACGTAGCCCCAAAGATCGCAAAAGTACACAAACAACGTATTACAGACGAGGAGCCAGACCGTTTTTTATCCAAAATGATAATTGAATGCATGGAACAAAGGTAATTAATCTCAAATTTGCCATGAGACAGTATGATCCTCATATGAACTTCACAGTTGAAATTATCTTACTGGGATAATGATGGGGAGAAAGTGGTACGACTTCCTCTAATTGATGCTCGAGGCGCGAGCAGGTGAGCTATACTGATGGATGGTGCAGAAGATTTTCCCGATAAGAATCAAAGCAGTTATCAAAATACAAAGGAGAGGATCACAGATGATGCCATAATTGGTCAAGGTCTGGTTTTCTTTTTGGGTGGTTTTGACAATGTTGAGATCTTACTCAATTCCGCAATTTTTGAACTCACTCTTAATCCCGACGTGCAGGCCCGGCTGTTCAAAGAGGCTCAGGGCGAGTCGGAACAGTATGGCGGATAAGTCCTGATGTGATCAACTCTCTCGAGTATCTCAACATGGTCGTATCGGGTAAGCAAAGGATCTCAGTTTAAGACTCGAAAACTTGGTTTTGGAAAAATTGCTTTGATTTTCAGAGGATGCTCGGAAGTTCCCACCCGGAGCCCAACTACAGTGTATTTGTAAAATTCCACATCAGATCCCGGATTCCACATTCACGGTCCCAGTGTTGCCGCAATTCAAAATTTTTGCCTTGATTTGAAAACCAAATCAAAATTTTGTGAATGATTTGATTTGATTTATGATTGGACTTAACCTGATTTGACTTTGTTTTGCTCAATCGAAATCAAATCAAATCTTAAGTCAGAGTTCAAATAAAAAATTACAAAATGACGACCCCGTCGCTATCATTACAAATCCACCTGTTCGAACATTTCTATGAACACAGCTCAGGGACGGGGCAATGTGTAATTCTCAATTAACAATTTACAACTACTTATTAGTTAATTGTTAATTGTAATTCCAGCCTGACCCATCAGTTGTAACGTAATTGCCAGTTGCTAATTGAGAGATTTGAGCTACGCTAATTTTAATTAATAATTTCTAGTTTGCAAAAAATTAAAGCAATTCCTAATTCAATCAACATTTTCAACAACAAAAATGACTAGATTCGGTTGACCCGTTGGTGAGTTAAAGCCGAATCGCCGTAGCACCAAGAAATAACTCGTATTTCCCGCCAAAATTGACCTAGTGCTGGAATGCGGCGCGGAATGGTAATTACTCGGTGGGAGGATCATATACTGAGTGGGAGTCGAAAATCAAACACCATGATGCAGACACCCTTCCGGTTTGGTATGAAATTATTCTCATGAATGTTTCACGTTATCAACTCTGACTCTGCTCCAGATCGGAATTGGGTAAGATTGCTTGGCTAAATTTGGCAGGTGTCATCATCTATCCGGCGTTTTCTGCATCTCTGATGTTTAAACGCATGATGGGAGTGGACACCTCGTCTAACTCGGGACTGATGCCAAAGTTTACATTGAAAGTTGTCGGCGGAGCTGTGGAACATACATCAGTTGTCAACAGAAGACTCATCCCATCAAAGGAACAACCGAAATCCTATATCATTTCCTAAATGTCTATGCATGTCAACAACATTAGCCAGATGGAATTTTGAGCTAGAAGCCCAATTTGTGAAATAGCGTGGAGAACACAGTATTACTATTTCGTATTCTGTGGACATTTATCCAATTATGACTGCCATACAGTCTATCAGTGGAATTTGAACAGGCA
>WJFA01003737.1:0-12135 GCA_009870155.1 Pseudobourletiella spinata | reverse complement strand
GGTAGCCGCATAGTCCGCTCTGCTGCAAGTCGCGCATTGTAATTTGAAGCACTTTCAATCGCCTCACGATAAGCCGGGTCGTTGAAAAAACTGAAAAAATAAAGAAAACCATCAATTTTTACAACATGATATGGCGAAAATTTTCTCAAACATTGCAACGCAGATGATAATATAGTGCTCACTTCTGAAGGCGGTTTACCATTACCGGGTTCACTGTTATTTCTGCACTCATCTTACTCACTCCTTCGAAATGCTTCCAGCATTAGATTAAATTAAACTGGAAATAAACTTGAAAACAACGAAACGTGAAAACACACTCAAGTGTGAACTACACTGCGGGCAGCCGCTCACTTTCAGACGTAGAATGCTTTTCAAGTCCGGTCTTTCATGATGCTAATGAGAAAATATGTTAGCAACTCCTACGGAAATATTAAAAAATCTATTTCGATCAAGAACACTAACTGGAATAGCACTTAAGTTGATAGGAGAGTAACACTGTCACTCGCTCATACTTACTCCCTAGGACATCATGAAAATTTTACCTGACAATAACTGATTACTTCGGAATCTTCCTGTGCGTCAGTTTTTTGTTGTTGAATTGTAGTTCAGCTGGTAGATGTCGATTGCTGTACGGTATGACCATTGAGGAGTTCCACAGAGTATTTTTTCCTGAGCTTGCGCCTGTTCCTGGGAGCGCGGAATACAAATTTAGTGTGTGAATGGGGGGAGTAGGAGTAGCTATATATAGGAATTAATTATCAAGGAAGAAATGAGAACGAGGGTTTCCTCGTTCGCCTTCGTAAGTTAATCAGAAGAATTTGAGGCGCTAGATTTTTGAGAAGTTGTGTCGTAGATTGAATTCCGCTTGAGCTTACTATCCGGTATGTCTGCATCAAGCTCACCGTCTCCTTCAGGAAGTGGTGGAGGTGCCACAAGTAAAACAAATGTCTCAGCTGTGGCACCCCTTTCTTCAAATTCTAACTCGAACACCTCTAATGCTGCTAATGCAGACATGAGGGTAGGAAAGTCATGTGTAACCTACTACTTATACTTGTATCCGTGCTAACAACATTCCGTTCGATTAAAATTAATGGATTATTTTTTGTTTTTTTTCAGCAACAAGTGTTGACCCGGAAGCAGTTACAAGATCTTGTGAAACAGGTGGATCCAAATGAGCAGTTAGATGATGATGTGGAAGATCTTCTACTCAGCTACGCTGACGATTTCATGCAGGATCTAATCGAAGGTGCGTGCACCTTGGCCGCTCACCGAAAATCAAATACTGTCGAAGGCAGGGACGTACAAACCCATTTAGGTAATTGCGCGTTCCATGAGCTAAAGCTTAATACTAAGTTTGACATTGAATACGCCACCGAATCATTGTGACAATTTGATTTTGTTTTCTTTTTACAGAGCGATCGCTGAATATATGGCTTCCAGGATTTGGAACCGATGAACTTCGTCCATACAAAAGAGCACCCGTAACTGAAGCTCATAAACAACGAATGGCTCTTATTAAGAAAACTCTAAAGAAGTATTAGTTTTTCTAGAGATTTTGAATGTGTGATGTCACTGCATTGTCCGGGAACGTGAAGCATTTCTTGCGTATTTCCCACTGTAAATAGGCATTGGGGGACTTTGTAAATACTCGGTGTACAGCTGTTTTTATTGTGTTGACGATTTATTTAAGTTACGATGTATGGATTATTTCGCGAGTTTTTATTACTCGTGTTTGATTTGTAGCCCTAGTGATGATCATGCGAACCAGTTGAACGGCAGTGAAAGAGTGAGCGAAGAAAGTTGAAGGGCTTTGTGTGGTTGAGTGCGAAAAAAAGATTTTTCGAGCTTCAAGTCCTGATGTTGCCTGTGACTGCTGGTGACTAAGAGTATGTGGCAAAGTCCATTGGCCTTCAGTTCTTACATTTGGCAAATAAACCACAATTTTTATATTTTAGTAACAACCTGAACGTTGTATTACTCGAAAAAATAATTGACAGTCGTTGACAAGTGACTGTTTCGCATGGTGCATGCTGTTCCGGCGTTTCTTAGAATTCCGCCGAAATGAAATTACAGTAAGGTTTGCGGTAACTGCGAATTCGCATGAATCTTCAGTGAGTCAGCCGAATCCAATGGGATATAAATAATAGGGTATTTTAAACACATCCGTTTCATCAGGATTATCTCACATGCGTGAGCCGAAGGGTAAAGATATGCCAGCGATGAAGGTCTTGGAATGCGAAAGTGCTTCCTTGTAATAATGTCGCGCCTTTAAAATTTTCACTTTCAAGCCGGCTCCTCTAGCCGGCCATTGTGTCCACAAAAAACACTCATCCCATGAATTCGTAATGGAGTCATGTCATCATGATCACAGGCAGGGGAGAATCCTTACAGCTTGTGCTTGATGGGCTCAGGAAAAGAACGACAGTGCTAATGGAATTGGAAATGCAAATATTACCTTTGTGAATGGACGTCATAAGAAGTGTTTGTGTTAGAACACTAGCTAATTTTGTCGCTCCATCCGTCCATTCGTTCCCTCGCAGGAAATGCCCATAAATGCCAGTTAATTACCAAGACAGGCTCAGCCTCACGGTCACTTAATCGGAAAATCCCATTCAGAAATTACGTGTTCCGTTTCACTGAGGCCGGTGTACACACTATTTGCTCGTAAAATTCGGCAGTCCAAACTATATAAATTAGCAAATCCTTTTAGGCCTTCCACTTTGTTTGCAAGCATCTCTGGGTGAAGGTTCAAAGTAAAACTCCGACTACAAACGAGGTAAGTGTTGTTAGAGTTTCTTCAGTTGAATAGAGCATATTCTGATTTTGCAACTTTGAGTTAGCTTTGACAGTGACATCGAAAGCCTTTACCTGTAATAAGAGAAGGGCACAAATCATTCAAATATTCTTTTGTTCTGTGGATAATTGCCAAATATATTGTACCGCTAGCTAAACTCGCAGGATCATAGTCCTATACACAAGCAAAAAACTGGAATTTTTATAAATGTTTGTGAAAAAGTTTAAGTTTTGCCAACATTGTAAAGACTCGAAGCCACAGACTATGCATTTACGAAAGGCAATTGACTAAAACTTCCCAATGAAACTGTCAGTACTGCGGCGATTTTGCTAAGATTTTGAAAGATTTATGGGGTGCCATGAGACTAATTCTGAGCATTTTATGATTAGCAGTTTGGTTTACAGAGCGGTCAACTGTGTTCAGCATGCTGAGAACGATCCTCATCTCCGTATTCCTCGCCGTCGCGGCGGTAAAAGCTGTGCCCATGCAACAGTCTGGATTAGACGTACTTCCTCAGGTGTCCAAACAGGGGAGCTCGGGCAGTCAGCAGCTCTCCTTTCAGAGGCCACAAGTACAACCAGTTGGAGGTGGGGACAGTGCTTCGCAACCATCCCTACAGGTTCAGCCTGGAGTGATCATTCATGAAACTGGTAGTAGTTCAAGACCTGCACCAGCCGTACAGCCCTCCCTACAAGTTGAACCCGGTGTGATCATTCATGACGCTGGCAGTAAGTCGGGACCGACACCTGGTGGACAGCCATCGCTGCAAGTTCAACCTGGAGTCGTCATTCATGATTCGGGTAGCTCGAGGCCAGGAGCGTTGACTCTACCCGCAATTTCACCTCAGCCCATCCCAGATGATGCTCTCCCAGCCAGTATCAAGACTAAGAGAGAGAATGAGGAATACTTGGAAACAGCGGCTCAAACTTCGGATATCCAAGGTAGATTTTTCCTGCCTGGCCTCACCTGGAATATTGGAAACGGAGGTACTGATTTCATCACAACTTTGACGAGTCCCAGTTAGAGTACTTTCACAAGTGGAATGGGTAACATATCCCAAGAAATAAGCTCATCGCAGTTCGAATTCGTACTCACTGTCCATGTCCACGGCATAAACTTTGATTGGAAAGTGGCCTAGCTGTCACATGAGATGAGCGAATCAGCAGAATTTTACCTGGAGATCTCACGAGTTCAGGTCATGATGTACGTTAGATCTGAATGTCATGTAGCAGAAGATGTCTCCTATTAGTCATGAGTCATGAAATCACGAATGACATGAAGTTTGCAGGCCTACAGCACATGTTAACGAGTCAGAATTCAATGTTCAAATCAAACTGTGAGTGAGTTCACATCTACCAGACGAGATATAATCAACTTTTGCTCTTACATTGTTCTAATCTGAGAGTATCTCGATAGCACCTCTCAATAACCTATATAAAGATCATAAATGACGAAGCAGTAGATTCAACAGCAAAACTTGTTTGAGATTGAAACTTGCTTTGAGATTGTGTACAGGTGACACCCTAGCAGGGAATGATTGTTTCAATAGTGTTGCCACTTAAAACACGCGCGGTGGTGAAACGCATGCACCATGTTGAACTTGTTCAGCTTACAGGCCGGTCAGTTCTCCGTGGGTGAAAGACGGTTGTTGCCCTGC
Organism: Pseudobourletiella spinata; assembly: GCA_009870155.1. Lineage (NCBI taxonomy): Eukaryota > Metazoa > Arthropoda > Collembola > Symphypleona > Bourletiellidae > Pseudobourletiella > Pseudobourletiella spinata. Next base: position 7,684 of record WJFA01003737.1, on the reverse strand, counting down.
AACATCTCCGATATCCAGTCTATTGCTCAGTTGCCGACTTCAAGAGTGTGAGGATGATGATAACTGTTCCGGACGGCGGAAGTGCTGCCGATACCAGTGTGCTTCCATATGCGTCGACCCTGTACCTTCGACTTCCACCTCGTACGGTTTCACACGGGATGAAAGTCTCATAGATTTTGAAGGTGAACTCATTGGTGTTCTCCGGGTTCAGATCACACTCTGGGAAAGCCTCTGACAGGACAAGAGAGCTTTCACTATCAAAACCTGTAAACGAGCTCACTCAGGATTGCATGCACCCGCACCCTCGGGTTAGACATGGCAGTTTGTAGTTCGTATGCACTGTACTCTGTTAATCAACGGAAGACTTGGTTAAAACTCTAGAGCTAAAATGCACTTGCACGCCATCGCGTCATAGAGAATAATGAATGATAAGATGGTGTTTTCAACATGGTTCTCTGTGAATTGCAGGCTCAAACTATGACAAGCCTGGAAGCTGCTACCGCCCAAACCCCTACAATAATAATAACTATTACGGTGGTAACGGTGGGAGCTACTATCGTAACAAGCGACAGGTAGCCTACGCCGGTGGACCAGTAGCCCCCGCACAACCCAAATATGTAGGTAATGGAAATGGATTCGGAGGACAACATGGTGGCAATGGTGGGAGCTGGGGTAATAATGAGTTCCAGAGATGCTATCGCGACAGAGATTGTCCTGGAAATAAGAAATGCTGCGATCGACTTTGCCGCACTCCTGCTTACTTTGGATAAACTTTGTCATAATGTATTGATTTGGTTTTGAGTTTCAATGCGCTTCTTCTTTATTCCTTGCTGAACTATTTATCCATTAAAATTCTCCTGCGGAGTGCAGTTGGGAGCAGAAATCAGAGACCTGGGATCTATGAAATTAAATCAATAAATTCAAAAACAGGTTTGCAGACTTGTAAAACAAGAGTGATTATTGACGCCCAAATTTCATTATCTACCATTGGTCTGTTACAAAAATGTGTAAATAGTGATTACTAACAATATTATGTGCTTTGCTTCGTAAAAGCAACTTTTTTATAGATCTCATTTCTGGCTCATGCCATCCATCCTTTTCTCATTAGTTTTTCAGAGGTTTAAGGGGAAGCAATTTACATGTCCGCGCCATAAGCACTAAATTCAACCACATCATAATGGGGCGGTATTATGCGCTTTATTTCTTCCCATTCTTGAACTCTTGTCATCATCAGAACAAAGTACACAGTGCCGACAGCATTCTGATCACAAGTTGTAGCTACACTAATTCAGCTCGCTGTTTTGAAGCTGGTGAGCACTTTATGCTCGTCTCAGTCAGAGTTAAGATGAAGTTTAGAGCCAGAACTACGGAAGTAAAATTATATTGAATGATAACAAGATTGTGATCAGGTACCATTGTGAACTCAATTCAAGAAGGTATAAGTTGCGTTTATCAGGAAAAGTAATGATCACTGAACCGTTACGTAGACGGAGTAATGCGATTAGATTATGTTGATAGATGACAATCTCAACCCGTCCCAAAACCTCTTACAACAAACCTTGTCTGAACATAGTCAGTATGGGGAGAAGAGGGAAAACTCAGAGAAATTTTCAAACAGATGCCGAATCAGAGGTTGGCAAAATGCACGCATGAGTCGAAACGGGGGTAGAAAGCTTGAACATTAGCCAAACGGAATGCCTTTGGAAGGTCTCCGAGGTTTCTGAATGGTTTCAGGAGTATCTCTCATCTTTGGTATTCCACACCGCATTTCTCCGTGGCATAGGGCCAGTGGATTCTCGTTTGATTTTCCTCATCATTCCAGTCATGTCTTTGGGGAATCTGATTCCGAGAAGGGAATATTGGGGAGAGGTGATATGGCAGGATGTTCGAAAAATGATGACGATGACTATGCAGTTGAGAATTTCTAAAAGAAAGTTCAAATTTTATGTGCGCATTGTTGCCGTAAATGTTAAATCCTAAGTATGGAAGTGCAAGCTAGCGTATTTTTCAATAGAATCTAAATGTTTAAACTGTTAGCGGGGCGACTATGTGTATGGTTTTCAGTTGATTTTGAATTTTTGCAGTTTTTATTGGTGGCTGTTGTTAGTTGTACTGTTGTGCACGAGATTTGAAATTTTATCATTATGTTACTACACTCTTGAGTGAGACTTGTTCGAGTCAGCTTCGATCATCGTACGTGGTTTGCAAGAATCTGACTTTTCTTCAGGTCTATTCTCTAAAATCTGACTGCATTTTGCCGCTTTCAATTTTTCCCTGCGGGAGCTATGCAAAGTAAATCAGATAAAATGAATCATGATCCATTATCATTCCTGTATAGAAATATCATTGATTATTGCATAAAGGCACCACTTGTACTTGTAAGTAACAGCAGACTTGCTTCACGAAGGCATAAATTCTACTTGAACTAAAGAGTCCATCATCAAATTATCTATAGATAAGCAATTTTGACAACGGTTGGTAGCTTTGCTTCCAAACCACTTGGGTATCAACGTAGTAACACTTGATATTCAATTTGAATCAATTATGCATAATCCTTCCAATATTATGACTACAGCTTGTGGGCTTGGCATTGATAACAAAATTAGCGGCGCTAACTGGGAGGTATTTCTCGTGAACCTCACAGTTCGTCGATCAATCTCAAGTCACCCTCTGACAAGGTGATAGGTGCTTATTTTTGCTTGTGTCAGAGTTTGATTACATATTACGTTTTATTTTTTTGTACCTCCAAATGGCGTACTACTTCAGGGAGTCAGTGTTTTTATGGCTAAGTTTAAATATTCTTACCTTCTGCACAAATGTATCTGACTCAAAACCCGTGCAGCAGCAATCTACCGCAGGTAACCATGCATGGTACAAGATATGGACCATGGCTTTGGGAAGAGTTTGTTAATAAACTAAATTGACCAAGGTGTGGGACGGTGGAACCCGGAAGAGTTGCAATATGCCGTCATTCCTTTCGTAATCGGAATGAATGCAGTGGACGTCATAACGCACTTGGTGGAAACTTCGAATGAGGTAACGAGGATCTGGAACCACGCTATATCCGACCTAAACTCCATCTTACGCCGCCACTCCAAATCGTACAATTTTCAGGTAAATAAAGAACTAAGATGAGCACTAATTCAATTTAAAGATTTGTACGAGATGATTCTGACGCACAGGTGCATGAAGTGATAGACAAAGCTGTGGCTGAAGCTCAGAACATCATCAGTCCTACACTCAAGTCTGTGTCTACCATTTTGAATTTGCTTTCCAATGCGAACTCCATCGCTGGCCTCAGTACTGTCATGGCGATAGTTAATGAGCAAATTGAGCGTCTTTTGAGTGAGGTCAGTAGTGACGGCATGTTTATCGTTTAGTAACATTAAACAAGCAACATTATGTTCTGCTGATTGGTTCAATGATTCAAAAAAATCTAAATGGTCTTCCCATCTAATCTGATTTCCTTGTGAACAGGTTCAGGAGGTTAAATTGCTACTGGATGAGCTGTTCTACCAGACTGGCATTCAAATATGCAATGCTGCCGAAGAGGTATGATGGGCAGGTTCACACCGCAAACTACTAGTAACTATCCGAACAATTTCTAGCAGATTATTTCATTCTAGATCGGGATTCAGGTGAAGGATGAGATCTGGGCCCTGGTGAACACGACGGTGGAGCAGTTAAGAGTTGCTATCTACCCGATGATGAGAGCTTTGGACGAGATCGTGAGCAATGCTCAAACCACCGTTGCTTTCGAGAGTGTCAACTGGATTGGCAATATAATGAAAAAATTGGAGTGAAACCTGTCCAACCCTGCTATTTCATAAAATTCACGTGTCATGTTCAAAGACAGTCAAGTCACGTGAGCTATTTTTAAAATCCAAAACTTCGGGGTGACTTGATAAAGGTACAGATTGCAGGTCCAGGGCTGACATTAAATATGCAATAAATGAGAATATGCACTGATATCAAAAGTACTTTTCCAATTACAACAGATACAGAACTGTTGATCAATACTGCGAAGCACACAATACACTTGACCTTCCCCTGCTTAATCATGAACTTCTAGACTCAGCTATAAATGGCTCCGCTCGACCCAACGCAATCTGCCTTCGTTTCCAACCCATTCAGAAGGACAGAAGATAGATCATTTCAGTACATATCTAGGCTAAGTTTGAAATTGTAGTCATATCTGGAGATATTGTTTATGGTTAACAGATTTTATTCACATCGTCTTTTAGAGAAATACACAATTTTCTTACGTTTATCCTGATAGCAGCACGACATCGATTCCTTATCGATACATATACATATAGAGTGCGTTCAGCAAGAAGCTGGAGCTAAAGCTTAAAACAAGTACCAATCTTCCAATAACACCATGTAGCATCATCGACTCTCCTACTCCAATGCTCGTAGCATTACGAAAACGGTAACGACTTCCACGTCCATTTGTAACATCACACCATCAACAACATCCTTTTACTACTCTACCCCGCAGGTACTGCTCTTTGGACAATCACTTGAGTATAAATCTAGCGGCGTAATTATAACCCGTTACAAATTAACATCACACCATCAACAACATCCTTTTACTACTCTACCCCGCAGGTACTGCTCTTTGGACAATCACTTGAGTATAAATCTAGCGGCGTAATTATAACCCATTACAAATCATCACCCTTAAAAACTGATCTTGCTCCACTACCAGCATTCCTTCCAGCTTCTAATTTATAAAAGTTGGTATCGTTACTTATACACCCGGAGGCAACCACAAAGTGAGGGCGAAAGGGAAAACAAAAAGACTTTTTGGCAAGATGGTCTTGCCAAGACCAGTGGCAAACTATTAAAGCTATACTTANCGGAGGCAACCACAAAGTGAGGGCGAAAGGGAAAACAAAAAGACTTTTTGGCAAGATGGTCTTGCCAAGACCAGTGGCAAACTATTAAAGCTATACTTAACAAAAAACTAGTGTTAGTAAATGCAACTTTGGAATAGAAAGATACTTTCACTCCTCCATACAGATTACCGGGTAGCTAAACCAGATTTTAAATTACCACAATCAATTTTACATTTTTAATTTTTTTAATTCATATTTTTCTATTTTCTATTGACTTTTTATTAAGCTCCGGGTTACGCTGAAAATCAGGAAAATGGACTAACGGAATAACTTTTTACTGCAAAAAAATACTGTTGGGAGTTGCGAATATGTTCAGAATGTATCAAAGTCTAACTATATGTTGGATGGTTTGGAACAACCAAAAAAACCGCGTACAAAACAACAGTAGTAGTAGCTACGCTTAATAACAACAATACTCATAGCCCCAAGTACGGACTAAATCTTCTTTCACCTGAAACTTTCAACTTAATCCCCGAGTTCACAAAGGCTGTCTACGTGTTCGCAGAACTTAGGAGGGCAGGAGGGGGGGTGGCGGGAGGGAAGTAATAAATTATTGTCACTCAGTATGACTTCAGCGGAGCATAATAAAGATACAAACTTTCCACAGACAGGAGGAGGTATAAAGGCAAGAAGGGAAAGTTTGGGAGGAATCGAAAATACACGAGGGAAGACCACTTCGGATGCATGGGCTGTGCGTGTGGAGGACGTGTACACAATAATTCACCACAACAAAAACACTCAATATTCCCATGAGACCCTCACTTATACTAAAACACCCGCTTAACAAAGGCTTTCCCTACAACTTCCGACTTGCTTTGTTCTACATCAAACTATGCTCCAGCCCGTTCCTAGCCAGCCAGATACATACAAATTATCTCAACCGTGTACGCTACACCTTCCAACAAATTATAGAACACAAGTCTTGTGCATGAATTTTCGTCTGTGAAAAAGATTTACAGTAGCAGTTGGGGTGGAGCGTGTACGGAAACACCCCCCCAGTGTCTGACATGGTCGACAAAAGACATTTGTCTCCACTCCACTCCCCATCTTCATCTTCATTCTCCAGGGCCCTCCAAATAATTCCAAGTCCAAAGATAACCTCTCCTTCCATTCCCGCAAAAACAAAAAAAACCATATCCGACCAAGCATCCCTCCTAATTATTATTTTGTCCACGCCCACAGTCCAGCACATCGCACATTTACACACGCACATTATTGTAAACGGAAGCTCTCCGACGGAAGTGTAGATACTATTACTAATCCCTAGCCAAAAAAATAACCAGAGAAAATGGAGAGTAAAGTTTGACACTGTGTGGAAAGCAGCAGGTACAGTCATGGGTAGCAACTGTATGCCACAAATAGGAAATGAGGAGAATAGTTTAGAAATCACTTTGGGGAACGCTCTCTCATGACACGTGACCTCAACGCCGGCGGTAGGACAGAAGAGAAACTTTTAAAGCACAACTTTCATACATTTGGCCCAGCAGCTGCCTTGGTAATCCCACCCTCTTGACGCATCACGATACGAGACTATACGTAGATCATAAGTTAATTCAATTAGTAATCCATGTGTCATTAAGTTTGAAGGAGTCTGACACCGGTTCTCCGGATTCAATTTGTACAGACAGTTTGATGACGACACGCCGCACTTCCTATTCAATACAATCTAGTCGGGCAGCTGTTCCGGAGCGGTGATCAGGTTGTGTGGGAGAGATGCTGCTGCTTAGGAGTAGAGGGTCTTCTCCACCCAATCTTCCAGAGTGAATGTGGCTTCATTCGTGGAATCCACGTCACGTTCCTTGAAGATTTCTGTAGAGGGAGAGAGAGAGAAACGACAGCCACAAGGGTAAAGATCAGACCAAATTTCACTTCTCGTCGTCCATCTGGATCCGACAAGCATGACCAGGGAAGCAACTCAAGTGTCATTACGGTACTAAAACCGTCCGAGTCCGAGTCCTTACTCAAAGTCTCCTACTGCACGGCACTACTCCTACGACTACTACACGACCGGGAAACATCGATGTGAACAACATGGATTTCCCTTACCAATCATGGCCTTCAGCTTCACGGCGCACATGATGAAATCGTCAAAAGTAATCTGACCGCTGCTGTCTCCATAGCGGAGGACCAGGGACTGGAGTACATGGTTGTTCACATGGTAGCCGGCGGATGTCAAGGCTTGGCGAAGCTCAAATGAGCTTAGATGACCCGAACTATCTTCATCAAACATCTTGAACACGCTCTATACATGTGGAAGAAAAAAAGTTTCCAATACAATTCCCTCCCAATCATTTCTCCAGCATGACACTTGACTCTCTCACAATTTCCCTCGCATTCAATTCCTCCAAATAAACGCAGCGCCAGCACAAACTTCAGTCAACCTTACAAATGCTGTCAGTACATACATATATACACAAACACACTTTCCACACACTCCCTTCACTCTCAACTGTCATCCTATGCCGCAAGGACCAGTTTCTAGCACAAAAAATGCTCATCCGACATATTTGGTTCCTGTGGGATGGACCTTCCAGCTCCACCAGCCCACCAAAACTACCCCTTCTAAGCACATGATTCATCAAACATTTTCCATCGTACAACTTTAATTAAGTTTATACCCTGAGAGCTACATAGTAGGCCGCATCCCGACAATGGCAGTACTAATACGAGAACTTCTTTCCCGCTCTTGTGGATCTTCATTGGAAGTTTGTCCAAAGTCGGGAGAAAATGAACGGAAAGATGAGACAACAAACCGTCGCATAGAGCTTCGAAAATAAAACGTG
>WJFA01003736.1:0-12135 GCA_009870155.1 Pseudobourletiella spinata | reverse complement strand
AATTATTAAAGAGCAGTCGCTTAGATAACATTTGGTACCCCTCCCACTAAAATGGGATGGCTAGAACCAAAGATATCGCTGAAAGAAAGAACTCAAGGGGTCCCTACCCGACGCTATAAAAGGGCGTGCTCCATGCGGGACTACTCAGTCATTCTCTGGCCTCCAGAGAGGAAGGACCTCTGGTGGAGGTCCTTCGGGAAATCCGCGCCACTCCAACGCCAACGGCCACTTTCTCTACGCGGAGCATGACTTTACTTCAATTATTTTGCAGTTTACTATCGTAGAGCTTCTTCTATAATTTTGTCTAAAATTTAACTTAAAATCACCGTACTCTCTACGTTACTATCAACTCTGCTGTAACGTCCAATATTTTGCGTTATTTTAACGTTACCATCCCCTTCAAATATGCTGAAAAGTCATACAAGAATTTAGCTTTACTAAATTAAATTAAATTAATAATTGTGCAACCTTCCACTTACCACTACCGTTTTCTAGCACTCAGGCGGTATAAAATCGTTGAATTATTAAAGTCGATTCTGCTTGCGTTGCCATTAACATCTGCATTCGTAATTCCTTCTTCCCAGAGATGGATGCAGTGCCTTTTGCTTCCCGTAATCAATCTTGCCATGTAGAATAGCACGCTAACGAACGCTTACATCTTTGCACTGCACACATGTCGTCCAGTTTTTCCTGACGTCGCAAAAATGATAATTATAAACAACAACCAACAGGATATCTTTTACCATATGAATCATCTGGGATGAAGGAAGAATTGAACAGAATGTTAGTGGTGTCGCCAAGTTCGATAGTGCATTCATACAGTGCTGATGCTGCTGAAGCTGGCGAATAGAGAAATGTGATCGTCGTGGGATCAGTACAGATACTGCATCAAAATAGGAATTCCTTGAAAATCTACAGCAAAATGTAAAGTCAAAATTTGTCAAAACCTTGTCAACAACAGAATTTCCCGAAGGATGGAGCAATGTAAGAGCAAATCCTGATGCTACATCGATATGATATGTACAAATCAAGTAAAAATGTCAAGAACGGAACTGCTGGATTAAGACAGACTTCCCCCCCCCCATTACTGCATACGTGTATGGGTTCTTTTTACGGGGAATGTCATCATTTCATTGGAGACCCGGGAGGGTTTTACACTGAACAACTCGAGAAATTTAGGACGCGGTGGTAGCCGCAGCTGTGGCTGCAATACCACTACATGTTGTACCCCTCAAATACACACGTCACAAAGCTATTGATTTTTACATCTCTCTCTCTCCTTGTGGCTCTCTGTCCATGTCCATCTCCTATCCTAACCCGTGGGTATGACTATACAGTTTTGCGAACGCAAAGGGTTCGTAATAAATAGACCCAAAAACTGTAGTAAACTTACTACATTCCCTCCTCATCCCCATCCCTGCTCAAGTCATACTCACCATACACACAAAAGTCCTGCACAAGTCAACGTGAATCATCCCGTGGAGATTGTGCAATTTCTTCATTTGAGTCCAACTTTTATTATTACTTTATTTCAGAAGGCTTAGACGTGTTCCCAAACCTGAGGCGATTGTTGGTGGAAAATATTTGTATAGGATTTGGAAGGGGCTGTGAATATATCATCAGTAGTAGTAGTAGTTGTTGTATTACCTCATTGTCATCATCGCACATGAAAAAGACGGGTCCAAAAAATCACACATGGTGCTGTGTACAAGGGTAAGCTCTTGGCAAATATTTATTGGCCTAATATTATTACTATTGTTGGAAATGACATGATATAGTGGGTAGGAAAATAATTATTTTATTGTTATGTGCATGTACATATGGATAGATACTTTGACATCTTGCAGATACTGTTAGTCATGTTCTCATAGTTGTTTGTTAACATTTTCCTCCAAGTTTTCATGCCTGATTTACCGCGTCATGTAAGCGTGAAATATTATGGTGATATTGAACTTAAATATCACCACAATGATTGGAGGATTTTGAAGGAGTCGAGTACTGACTATTGGATTTGTAATTTAATCTGAGAGTTATTATAATTATATAGTAATTTCTATATAAGGATCTCAGACTCTGAGGGTTGTTATAATAATGTGATTTAAGGTAGACTTTATGCATAACCTTGGAAGGTTCAGTGTTTCTTCAAGTAATTAAATTTTATGGAGAGAACTCTAGACTGTGATCCAGTCTATCATCAGGGGATGAGTGTGTGGAAGTTATTGCCAAGAATGTGCTCTGACGAGCTGATTTTTTTGTCGAGACGACATGGTTTTATTCAGCATGATAATATAGTGAGTGAAGTGTATGCGGAGGATTTGTAACTGAATATTTATCATCATCTTCATTTACAGGAGTCTGATTAGTAATTGGCTCTGTGTCGTCGCTCCGGAGTGCCGGGATGTCACTTTGGTGGCCCACTTGCTATAGTTAGTTTTGGAGAGACATTTTGGCACTGAAGTGGCAAGTGATTTTCCACTTTGTTCATTGAGAAAATTATCGTGCTGATGGGTTTGTTGGGTATGGTAAACTTGACCCTTTTTGTATGATTTTCTTGTAGGAAAATTGAAAATGGCATTTAGTGGGATTTCCAGCCCTGCACCCACGCAGCTTCAGCTTCTGTTGGAGGAGATCAAGTTCCAGCAGCAGAAGGAACTTCAGCAAGCAGCTCTGCAAGGTTCGTTTTTGAATTGATTATACTTGATTTTCCTCCTTTCTTTCGTTTTGTTTGTGTTTCTTCTTTGGATTTTCGTCTCTAACTGTTGTTTTTTTCTTTTGACGTGGGGCGGTTTGTCACCTAAAGGTTTTGAAATTGTGTGTCCACCTCCGTATTTAAACGAACGGAATGGATTTGGTGTGACAGATGTTGCGGGATTCATGAGCCGAGGGACGACGTACTGGACGGATGTTTTTGTTCGGCATTTCCTCTTTCAGACGGAGCGTGCCATCGATGCGGACGACCTGTTGTTCTTCATTAGGAAGAAACATGTGAGGGGAAACGTTGCTCTGGTCAAATTCCAGGTGAGAGGATGGCATCCTTCAAAAACCAATGTTTTCCCGGTCCTAACAAAACTTGTGTAGCTGTGATTTTTTTATTAAATTTTTTGCTGAAAATTTTTTTTTGCAAAATATTGCGATTCATTGTTAAAAACGTGTGAATAATTTGTCTTGTAAATGAACTAATTCCAAATTGCTTTAATTCTAGACGGATGTTGAAGTCTTTCGTAAGGATAGCAAGAAACTTCCCATTGGTGATCCCGAGATTGAGTGGCAGGAGACTGTGTACTTGAATCTTTTGATCCATCAACTAGAATACACGTTGACGCTCGCCATCTGTACTCGAACTAGTCCGAAGGAACTGCAAGTGCTAAAACGTCACTCCCAAGTAATATTGGAAGCCTAGTGTTGTCTAGGATCCTATTATAAAAATGATGATTATGGAATTCACTTGGGATCCTCGTTGTTCATTCCCTTGACTTTGACTTTGCTCTCCGGCAGAAAGTCTATGCCTCACCCAGTCGCAGAAGGATGGACACGAAGGGGGAATTCGAAGAAATTACATATCCATACTTGTCCTTCATGGTGGATAACTTTGATGAGGTGAGTGAGTGGGGGAGAGTGCGAAATCTGATTGGCGGAAACCCATTGTTGGGGTTATGGGAAGGATCTTTCGGATCACCATGGGGTACCGCCGTTTCAATCGAGAGCCCTATATGTACACACGAGCAGCATATATCAATTGAATTGACTGTTTTCCCATTGCAGGTCTACAGCGAAATGACAATTCGAGACGGGGAAATGGTCTGCGTGGAGCTATTGGCAGCGGATCGAGATGGTGGTTTCCAAGCCGTCTTATTTCTCGGCTCAATCCGATATGACGCCTTGAAGCGTGTCTATGACTCTCGAGTAAGTCACACTACTACTACTGGATGATCTCACGTCTCTAGCGCTTTCGTAAGCTCGCCGGCTTTTCCAGTTCAGCCATCCGGCCCGTTCCCATTCACTCCCCGCCACCGCTCCTATTTGGATCTGCCCTACATTCTTTGTTGATTTGCGGCGGGACACCAGTTGGAATTCCCCGAAGTCATTTGGACATTCCAGTCACCTTCCCCAACATGGTCATTAATTTACGATCCTTATTTTTCTGATCCTTCAACCCACTTTCCCATTCCCACCACTGAGCCCTGACTCTCCCCGTAGTCATGTCGTGCGACTCTATATCCCATGTCCGTTATATATGACAGTTACAGTAACTACTTTGAACCATGATTGATCCCCCCTACACAGGCTAGTCTCGGAAGTAAAATGGCGCAGAGGATGACTTTCGGTCTATTCTCCAGCTCACATAGTCAACGGGTGGAGTATGTCCGTCTGAAAGGTCCCTATGGGAAGGGTCATGCCGAGGTGGCAGTATCCAAGCCAAAAGGTAATCAGAATTCCGCCGGCGTGTTTCCTAACCGTTGCCGTTTCTCCTAATGGTCCTTATTTTTCCATTACTATTATTACTATTTTACAAGCGTTACGTTGTTTGATACCCCAATGTCCACATCAATATTACTCACATGTATTTTTCTATATGCTCCACACAGCTGCCGGAGTGGAAACGCCAACATCCGAGCCCGGTTTTTGTATGACGGACGGGATCTGGGATTCGGATATTGAGTCAGACTCGGAAGACTTTGTGTTCAAACATCACGTGAGTTACTGCTACACATTACAGTAATCGCATGTTCAACATCGTGACCATAGGTACACGTCTTTTCATTTTTGGATATTTTTTTCCTCTTTTTTTGTAGCGGAGACTGAGCGATCCCAGTTCAAATTTGAATAACTATACCCGCTCCGGCTGGCGCTCCAAAGGTGGTGGGACGACTGCTGAGTCCAGTGCGAAGCGTACTCGGTCGCAGAATGAAGGATTGGATTACTGTGGCCTTGCAGAGATTGAGGCGGGGGATGTGCGAGATGGTAATGAGGCCCCCGCGGCTTTGCTCCTTCCACCGTACATTTGTTCACATTTGTCTGCATATGATCTTAGCTATGTTTTATATCACTGTAATTTTAGGCATTATTATTGTTATTATTATTATTATTAACATTAACCTGAGACATTTTCAAAAAAAATGAGCTGGTAGACTCTCAATTTCATGCACAATCTGCTTCACAGATTATTTCTGTAAGAGTAGCGTTATTCATAGGAAGTTAATTAAGTATACTGTGGAGACTATATTTATAGTTTTATTACCGTACATAGTTTTCACAGCACCTTTTTTCCAATCCCATCTATTTATCTCTCTCACTCTCTCTGTCTCTCACACATGCACATTGTGCAGCACTCAATGTTTCCTTTGCTATTATCTCATAGCTATAAATATATATATTATAGATATTCGTTTGCCAAAGCTTCTGTTGTTATTAGTGGTGCCGGTCTATGTAGTAGAATTCCTTTCATACAATTATTATTATTATTATTTGACGCTTCTTACAGCTAAAGACTAGAAATTAAATTAGTAGCATTCTCTGTCGCTCTCCACCTCATCCTGTCTACTCCTTGTCACTATTACCGTGTTAACTCCTCCTCATCTCTGTGAATTCCTCCCAGGATCTCCTAAAACTATCCGGTCAACCTCGTACAATTCGCTGCTGTTAAAAGGAATAACGACAAAAGGAAGGAGGGATATACGGCGGGAAATATTGTGGGAGGAGGCGGGAATTATCTGGAATTATATTTTATTAATTATTTATGAGATTGTGAGAATACAAGTGAGTAGTTAAATACATAGACATTGTAGTCGAGGACTTATTAGCTTGGGTTATAGTTTAGTATTGTAGTGTAAATTTGCTGGAGCCGATGAGGTTCGGATATTTCTACAATAACGAAACCATTTATAATATTTAGTAGAATAATAGAATGGAAATATAATGAAGAGATCGCTCTCTTTTTAGGATGGCAGAGTAATATTAATATATATATTTATTAAGTACTATGTATATACGTATATATAGTGTAACTAATTTATTTTATTTTCATGTGATTTTTTCGTTGCAGATAGAAGGGGTGGTGATGATGATGATGATGATGATGGTATTTGGTGCTGTGGATGTTGTGGCTGTGAATGCATGCGAAAGACGGAGTCAGAGATCTCTTCTAGTAAAACTCATCCTACCCCCCATCATCCCCACCACCACCACCACCACCGTCCTTCCTCACCTCCCTCTTCGTCGCGAATATGTAGAACTGCTGGAGATGATACTGATAATGATGAGACTGAAGCCCGTAGTAGTAGTAGTAGTAACTGTTGTAGTTGTCCCTGTCCCTTCCGAAGGTCCCGGACATTTGAGGATATCCCTCTGAGTCCCCTGACCCTGGGCCGTCCTACCCGTCCTGAACCTCCTCCTCCTCCTGGGAGTAAGTGTGGTGGGCGAGAGAGAGACTCATGTGGATCTCATAGACCTCGTCGGATTGGGCGACCCCCCTTGCTTCCTAGTAAGACTGTAGTGGTGGCTCCGTCCCAGAGTTCACCTTTATCCGGTCTAAACATGGACAAGTCCTCCTCCATTGCTTGCTTACAAGATGCCAAGTTCATCTGTAAGGAGAAACTCTTGAGGACCTTCCCGAATAAGTTAACCTCCTCCGGAGTCCATATCCTCTATTTATGTGATGTCAAAGCTTCCAATGATAAGACCGGTATAATTTTGCAGTATTTTTTTATGTTATGTATTATTATTATTATATTGCTGTAAATATATTTATATATAGTATCCATATATACATATATTTAATATGGATGTGTAGATAATAATTAGTAGTAGCGTTGTTGTCTCCCCGTACCACAATATGTAGAGTCAATCTGGTTTTTTGCAATTAGAATTGCTATGATGCTGATGATGATTGGCGGATACATATACATATATATGTGATATAAATGCATATCACACATATATTTTATTAAAATTTATTAGCATAAACATGATGCACTTTTTTTTCGTAGGTCAGTAGTAGTAGTCACGTCCATGAGTGTGGAGGGAAATGCGGTGGAAATTCACAGTGGGGATTCTTATGTGTGTATTTTACAGAGCTGGATGACGGTGCGTATAATCCCCTGTGGACCATGAGAGGCTTCACTCAAACCTTTCACATGTGGCGTGAATCTCGCCGGGCCCAATCCGTTCCGCTCAACGCCTTCCTAACATATATTACGCTCCCGTGCACTTCCATTATGAAAGGTACGCGTATTATTATTATATTCATTATGGAAATTAAATTGATTAATTGGAATTGGATGTGATTTTGTGTTGTCCAGATATTTTGGAGCATCGTGATGAGCCAGTTTTGACGTTCTGAATGCCTACATTATGACCGGGTTCACTCTGCCTCACTGCATCCAGAACTGATTTGAACGCTTCGCTTTTTGGCTTTAACATTCCCACATGTGTGGCCGCCGTGTCGTCGTTGTCCTCAATCGCTGTCATTCCAATAATAATATATATATATATATATATATGTTATTATTATTATTGTTATCATTATATTCTGAAAGTTTCCTAAGACAAAGACCCTGGTGTTACCAATAAGGAGGATGGAAGTTGAGGTTGTACTCAAGGAACATTTGGACTTTCATTGATCCCGTTCAGCAAAACTTCCATGTTGGGCTTTAGCCTATATGTTTTTTTATTCTATTTCAATGGGATTCTATTCTATTATATAAGCTTTATGACGTATTTGCCTGTCCGTAAATTTGAAAAAAAACAGAATAATATGAGCTCAAAACACTGTGGATGAACGTGAATGATTTCGTACAAAATGAATTCAAGGGATTCAGTGAAGATGATGGCATTTGCTATGTGTAATAATATACTGTTAATATATATGTATGTGTATACGGATTCTTCTCGGGTTTTTTTGGGAAACTGAGTGGATCGTATATAAATATGTGTATGAATTTGTGTATGTGGATGTGCATGTTCGTACGTCTATATAAATGCCATATTAAAAAATTATATAAAGGTGGTTGTCATGTTATCTAATCATTATCCTACATGGAATGTACTCAAAGGATCTACATGGCTCGGTCGTGGAGCTATAAAATCTATATACAAAAAGTCTGCACTATTTACGCACCATAATATGTAATATCTGTCGCATCTATAAGTACTTCTTGTGATCACTTTTGACGGGGGAAAAAACTGGAGCACCAATTTTGTATCTTCACTTGTATTATCAGAAGAGCCTGTCTGACGGAGGGCAGAGTTGACAGTTGACATATACTAAAACTAAGTTTGTTGAACGGGAAACTTGTTAAGTTTCCTTTCCGCATCATTATTAGTTGAAATAATTGTTTATTATTATTAGTATATTATTATTACTAAAAAGTCATAGTGAAGCCCTGAAATAGTGAGTTGACTGTAGGTTGTGCTTGTGTTATCCCTGATAGAGTGAGTAATAACCCTTAGACCTTATATAGTATCCATAAACCTTGACGGTAGCTTATTATTATTATTACCGAGTGGAATAAATATTTTCCTCTACGTTAATCCCTTTCATCTATTTACCATCTTTCGTTTATTTACCACTAAAACAAGATCATTTTCAAACTACACGTTTGGCTCCCGCTTGACCATAGTATTTCATTCCAGACTTTCGTGCTGTTGCTGTTGTTGTTGGTAACCCAGCCTCCGACTCTTGAAGTCATAGATAACCCAGGAGAAGTGTAGTTGGAGTAGTATGGTGTAGCAGAGTGCCGCAATGAAGACGGGACTATATGAATTGGAGCTCAGATCCGGTTGCGTCATGAGGAGAACGGCAATGGCGACGCAGCCGATAATTAGGACGATTTTAATCCCCAAGCCGAGGGAAGCCAAGCAGCGGTGTTTCTGCGCAGATAGACACAATCTCATTCATTAGTCGAAGTCGTTTTCCGGGATGAGCCACAGGAATAATTGCTTGCTTGTAACCATCCACACATTATTCCGGTGAAACCTCACCTTGACAAAGGCTGCGATCAAGATGATGCCCAACCACGGGAGGATACTGGCTGGCAGGGCCAGAGAGACGAGAGCCAATTTTGAGTCTGGAAATAGCATGGAATTACAGGGATACTTCAGTGAAAGCAGCAGAAACCACATGGGAATGACGGCACGAGCTTGGATTCGGTGGAAACTGTCCGGAATATGAGAGCCTTACCTCTGAATTAAACATGATGTGTCCATCGATTTGGCATGATTGTAGTGCATTTGTACACAGACTTAGAGAGAGCCAGGCAATGAAGTGAGACGGACATTACGTCTCTAATGCCATCATCATTTCATTTGGTTGCGTGCGTGCACTGAAACGATCAGATGTGCCTATATAGCGGTGTGGTAATGCCACCGGAAAAAGCGGGTGAATTGCAAGGACAGGCTGAACTGAATTAATACACAAACACACACACACACATATATAATTTTCGTGCGGAACATGACAGGACGAGCAGAGCAGAATGGCGATGACGGAAATGATTACTTTGACCCAAAACCAGGAGGATGAGACTGATGAGACCGGCAGACTGGAATGGACAAAAATAATTCAGTTATTTCTTCAGCGGACACTAAGTTTTTCAATCGGTGTAAAATATATTCGAAATAGTAAGCAACGCAGCCATTGGTCCAGTCAGAGGACATGGCTCGCAGCGCCATTTTTGAATTCAAATCTTCACACGTCAACCGTTTTTGGTGGATTTGAACCAGAAAAAGTGTGAACTTTTTAGAAGTTGTTTTGGAATTTTCACCATTAAAAACTGAATTAAAAACTTACAGAGTCAATTATTCCTACAATTAAGACACCGTAACGGGGAGCACAGCAGGGCATGGTCCAATCTTCACTTCCGATGATGGCATGTTCTATGGGGCGGTAAGATCCAATTCCATGAAGGCGAATTTTGGAGTTGAAAAGGCCTCGCGAGTGTGACTTTGATTTTCTTGTTCGTAATTTCCAACCCTGGTGTGATACTTGTGAGGTGCAAGAGGGACGGTGTGGAATCGTTTCTAGTTGGTGTTGAGCAGGATGACTGGATGGGAATTATTGCGGGTTTGGGGAAGTGTCTTACAGCCGGTTCACCTCCAAGACCAGTTTGGCCTTTTGGGTGGAATTATATGCGATGGAGCATAATGATACGCGTACCGGTCCGTGGTCCGCGGTCATCTTATCAGGAGCATTCCATTCCATTGGTTTGGAGGAGATAATGGTGTGTTTGCCGGACGGCACACTCCTTGCCCGGGTTGCATGGACAGAATGGATACATGGAGTGGATTTGGATTGGGCACTCGTGCACGTGTATGTATCGTGTATCGATTTTATTGAGGACACAATCGTATAGATTCATAGACCACAGGGGGTCAATAAGGGTTACGAGTGGGTGGAATAGGCTTTTGAAAGTGCCGCTGCATCGGGTGGCAATGGTGGTTACGTGTACGTGCGGAGTCGTAACAACGGCATTATTTCCCCGTAGTCATGGCCGTGCTCCTTCAGGTCGTAAATGTGCACACTGCGGGCGTCTTTAATGCAACGATATGGAGTGGGGCAACATGGATAGTGTTAGAAATTTCCTTTCGCTTTGAACTTTAGACGAACTCGTCGCAGTCTCACTTCGAGTTGACCATATCGCAGAGAAATGGATAAGGTTAAATCGTGGAGGAATGTAAATAGCTTTAGTGCGCCAGCATTTTTCAGGGTAAACAGGACATAGGAGGCAAAGGCCTGCTTATGAACGTGCATATTTGATTTACACGAGATTTAGCAGATTAATTCAGTGAGGGCAAAGTTGTCTTAGCTCGCTCACTTTGCGCCCTAACGAAGGCACTACGCCAATACTCAATATACACGGCTTTTACTTTAGGAGTCACGTCACTCTCGTTAAGTTCCCGCAGGCTCATAGAGTACTACCGGCACGATCGGCAAAGTTTGAAGTACTGAGAGAATGCCCGGGCATTATGCCTGTCCAATATTCCCATGCCGTTTCCGGAATTTTTTAAGGTCGTTTAGGCATTTTGAAATGTCCAAAATGTCTTCAAAATGCTGGGCCTTATGATTTTGTCAACCCTCCAGCCGCAGCCATCTCACTTTGGACTTTCTCTTCAGCTAAAAAAGTGTGGACACTTTATGTACACCTAGCCGTCGGGATGCTCATTTAGCACATTCCCTGACGCCTGCAGATGCACTAAATTTCTGTGTGTGCATAAAGTTAGGTGTGTGTACGCAAGGAAAGGTATCTGCCATTTGCGTATCGCATAACCTACGGTGTCTGTATTTTGCAGGTTGAGCTGTGGTCGCGCTGGTGGGGATATATGCAAGATTTTTAATGGCCCCTTGTCATTGTATGTTATTAAATATTCGTAACAGCACAGTTTTTTTGGCTCCAGTATTAGGTCAGGAGCAATCTGGTATGTTCGCGTTGTACTTGATAACGTTATGAATAGCTACAATAGGAAGTGATGTTGGGTCGCGCTAATGGAATGCTGGAACGTGGATCTGGAAATCGAAAAAAAACCAAAATAAAGTATTGTTACTTCACATAAATATCCAGATAGTGACAGCAGCAATCATGTGGACAGGAATCTTCTGAAACTGACTTCCAGTGCAACTTGTTGAGGGAGACACATAGAGACGAAGTGACGGGCAACCAATCCTAAACCATTACACATTACACATTACACGTGGTTCACGGGCACTGGAAACTCTGTTGGCATAGTGGGCTCGATAATGGGGCATCACAGCCCAGACCGGCTTTCAGACATCATGAGTAGAGATTATAGTCGGTCTCGGTCTTTTTCGGTTTAAACCGAGACCGAGACCGAGTCCATTTCGGTCTTGAAAACTCGAGACCGAGTCCATTTCGGTCTTGAAAACTCGAGACCGACTGGAGTCGGTCACGGTTGGGGTCTTGCATTTTAAAAACCGATCGGTTAGTCGGTCTTGGACCACCAGACCGACAAAAACCGAAATCCAAAGTATATGGAATAGGAGGTAAGGCTTCACGGAGCGGGGGTCGCCCTCCAGCACTTGTGACGTCACCAAAATCGCTACAATATGGGGGTCGGCATCACTCAACACACGAGCGCATACACAATCAAAACAAAGTTTACTGAAAAGTCGTTTTATTTCAT
>WJFA01003735.1:0-12135 GCA_009870155.1 Pseudobourletiella spinata | reverse complement strand
TGTCAGTCAATTCTTTCCCGGACAAACTTGTACATAAATAACATGTCAGATTGCCCGTTCCTTTCACAAAGTGGAGCCTGGCGGTTTGACAGGCAAAATCATTTCACAAATTAAACCGCCGCTGTTGCTCCAAGTTTTTTGAGGTCCCCACAATAATAGGTATCCCCTCCGGGCCGTGGTGCAAATGATTCAGTGTTTTTTGACAACTGAGAAAAGTTTCAACTTGCCATAAGGAACTTGGGAATATGATTGACTCTGCGGCCACGTCAGTGTAATAGTGGGAAAGTTCAACTTGGAATTTATAGGGATACTGACGTCGATGTGGACGTATCTTACACTATGACGAATTCCTAGCCAGTCGTTGACGCACAAGTGTGCATATCCATAAATTTATTTTCCGGGAATGCACCACACACATCCGAGCACGCTCTCAGCTCTTACTAATTTAGTAATAGGTGAACTTTTTAAGCTCAAGTTGCTCTAGTGCCACCTCTTGTTACCGACGTAGTTGTCCTCACAGTTTGCAGTTGACCCAGCCACTGCAGTGTATTCCCCAAACTTTCACGCACTGGAACGGGAAAATCCAAATAGTTCGCTCGGACGTGCCAATGCCGAAATATGAAACTCGGGAATGTTGAATAAGCCGTTGCTACCGTAGTCGCCGCTGTCACAGCTGTTGCCCATCCTCAACTCTTCCATTATATGCATTTGCACATTAATTTGGTGAATACATTTGCAGAAGCAGAATTCCCGTGCCGATCCCCGCTTGTAATAATGATTTTTCAGTAATGAGGTAAATGAACTCCACTGAATTGGACGTGACTGCAAAGTGCACTACAGAGCTCTGCAATGCTGTCGATAGACATTAAAGCGCTATTTCAGCTACTGTCCCATTTTCATAATTATTACCTCATCAGCATCACTGTCTCCCTTTACGGCAGTCTGCCACAATTACGACTCGAAAGCTGTCCCAATTTTCTCTGCCATTGCATATTTTACTGTTCAGCAGTTGTAACATACACACAACATAGACAAGACAAATATAATCCTACATTCCATCAACCAACACTGAGTACACCAGATACAACATGAACAATTTATATCCGTTATGAACGACCATGTTTCGTTCAACAAACGTCGGTCACATACCTTTGTATATTTTAGGACGTCTCAACGTATCTCCGAACGGCCGGTTTTGTCTTTGTGTGCCTATATCGATCTGTCTTTCTATTTAAAGATATATCTTTGCATGTTTGCTTCGGGGTATGTGTAATTATGCTTAAAGATTATCTGTGCGTGCTCACGAGTTCAAGTGGCCACGTGAGCCATGAATTGCATGCATCAGGTCGTGCGGATGATGATGTCGCCAAGCCACCATTTCAGTTAATTACAAATAACATTCTGCCCACTTACTCACGTGTGTTCACTATGGCTAATTATCCCAGTGTGTAAATCGTATATCTGCAGAGCATCTTTCTTATACCGGATAAGGACTTCGTAGTCGCTACTTCTCCAAGTAAGTAGAATATGCTGTTGTGGATGTGTGCATACGAGTGAGTGTGCGTATAATGTGCGTGTGTGTGAGAGAGAGAGAGATAGAGCATGGAACTTGAGAGCTGGAGGAGTCTAATTGGAGACAAGGAATCAAGTGGATATGGGCTGGCGGTGGAGCTTTCTCTGGCGGTTCGGTTCCGTAGTATACGGGGGAAACTAGGAGCGCGGACATGATGGAAACTTGGCTCCCGTTTTAATGGTTCACTTACTCGGTGCGGCTTTCCGGCTTCCTTGCTCTCCCCCAGATTATTGAGTGAGTGGAAGTTTTTAATGGCCCTGATTTGCTTCGTTGACTTCCTTAATGGAAGGCTCAAGTCACACATGGCAGCGTATAGCCCACTAGAGTTTTCAATGAGGAGGGACCGATCCGGTATCTTCCCTTCTTCCTACCCCCCGCCCTTTGTATCTGGGTGGTTACAGTGTACAAGGGGTAGTCGTGAGGGTAATGGTAGTGTAGCAGCATTACTACTAATAGGAGCGCTGTACAGGTTAATTACTGTGTCAGTTTATATACTTGGTAATGGTGGAGGGAGGGGAGGGTCTTGGGGAGTTGGTGGTGGTGGGTTCAGGTGAGGGAAATTACTCGGATTTGTTCCGCTCCCTGAATATGTATACGCTATTCCGTTATGCTGGCTGGCTAAATGGGAGTTATTTGAGTTAAGTGTTTCGGGGGGTTTCCGTGGGGGTTACACGGCTATATGGGGACGTTTGGAAACGGGCTCGCCTAATTTGATGGAGACCCCTACAGAGTCAAGTTACATCACCACCACATTTTCCCGAGGCACGTTCCGTCCCGCCCTCATCATTTGAAATTGACGCTGGAATAAGAATAGGAAAAGGCTTTCTGGGTGATTAAGTCAGCGTGGGAAATTTGAGGAGGTAGCGCGGAGGGATATTTGGCTGGGTTAAAAGTGTACAGTTTCAAGTAGGTCATCTTTCCTCCATCTTCTAGGTAGAAATTGAGACGGTGGGGTTTATATTGTGTGTTCCTTAAAAAGTACTTCAATTTTCAGGGCTCCTGCTTGGCTTTTGTGTAAGGTTGGATACACATCAATTTTTTTTTTAAATTTCGCACCAGATTATGGGATTGAGTTATACAGGCCAGTCGTGCCTCCTTCAAATTTTGTGAGGAAGAGGTTTGCATTCATGAGATTTCCTTGGATGGGCTGGATCCCCGTCTCCAGTGTGGGATTATGCGAAGGTAATATTGTGACCTGACACGTTTGTACATGGTAACTTGTCAAACTTTTTAAGGGTAATATCCCGCTGCTGCTGTACCTAATCCTTCTGCATTGACTCCGTCGACCTGTCTGAATTTCCCTAAGAGCTCCCCATTCAAGATTAAAAGTGCTGTATTAGACTTGGGATAGGTAGGGATGAGGATTCTTCAAATGTCAGATGTCATCAGTCTCCTCGAGTCATCCCATTCAGACACGTGAATTAAGGCTGAATTGAAAGGCTTGAGGAGGGCTGGGTTGGGGGTAGGAGAGAGAAAATGTGGATGGAAGGATAATTAAAAGCCATTCCGCACAAGTGATTCCTCCCTGAGTTCTCAAACAGTTGGGCAACTCATACATCGTATTTCATCTGGCTGAGTAGACATTATTATTGAAATGATTACGGCATGCCGTCGTCGTCGTTGTCATCGTCTTCCTTGTTGTCATCGTCGTCTAATTTCACTGGAGGCACCCATAGCATTCATTCCCTCATAGAGTTTTTACGGATTGCGGCGGGTAGCGCGGTTATGGAACTTTGAGCATGGGATGGGACGACTGTGTGGGAAAAGGAGGAAGGGAGAGGGACGCACCGAAGTTGGCAGGATGCATGTGTAATTAATCACTGTAATAGATTATGCTTTCACTCTAGCTTTCTCCAACTAAAAGGTTTCGTGAAGGGAGTGGGCTTCTCCGAGGGATATACATAGCTGGCGCGCGGCTTTGATAGACCAGTTCCTTCCTCCGCTACATTACCAGCACCAGCACCACCAGCAGCAGCATCATCATCATCATCAGTATCATATGGTGATGATGAGCCTTTCTTCCAGAGTAGCTTTGTCTACATGTACCGTTTAGTTTAGCCCTTCCCGGATCCCCCTAAGCTCCACCGGTCCGACGGTTCATATAATTTAAGCCTCCGCCTGTAGTGTACACGGTAGGGGAGGGGCTTTTACGGTGCAAGGTCCTCGCCGCCGCTTCCCTAAGCTCAGGGATTAACGGGCTCACGGGCCAATTTTGTGAAAAATGTAACTCAACTTTTTCTCATCAAGTCAACCTTGTTGCCCGCCTCATAGTCTTGGTTAGAACGAAATGCCCTTAACTTCTCACGGCGCTTTTGCGCCCTTCGCCCCGTCGTAACGATACACTCCGCAGTTGCTATGGGAATGAGTGCTAGGAGTTGGGCTCAGAAACATGGGCAAGAACATGCTCTGTACAAATGGTCAAAAAGGTAGATTATCCAATGTCAATGGCCCTGTGGTTGCTCAATAAGTGTTCATCTCATAGTTCGTACAGTGTGGTCTCCCACTTGCGACGATTACAGTCTACATCCAACATTAATTGTCGAAACGGCGCGGAAATTTGATTACATGTCAAAAGGAAGAAATAAAATTGATTGGCCGGCATGAGAGCCATTAGGAAGAGTTGGACAGCTGGAGTCTCCCAGTTCGTGCCGCACGGAGATAAGGAGGAAAATGGTGACGATTAGCTCTGTGGCATGCGGATGTCTTCTGCCTCTGCCACTACTACTGCTGCTTCCTCTGCTACATTTCTATACGCAATGACGTTTGAGATAGCCTGCGGATGCACGTGCCTACGCCAGTGCTAATGACAATTGTGTGGCCATCGTGTAGTGGTGGCAACTACACACGCGTCCGAAATGAAGTACGGCATGACGGAAGGACGTTATAGGAGGAAGGGGCCATTGTGTCTGGATGAGAGCGGAGTTAACTGGGCCGTGGCTGTGGCTTCGAGCCTGCTTTGTGTATAATGCTTCCCCATCAATAACAGTAATATGATTATATCCATTATATGTTGTCCCAGGCTTACGGTATGCATGCACACGGGCGGGGAGCATAGGCTCTTCCATAATTATAAATTTACTAAGGAAAATATGATTATGGTGGGGGAATAAGGCTTTGCTTATTTTCTCTCCCCCGCTCTCACTCTCACTGTTGAAAATCTTGGCTCGACAAAGAATGTAAAATTGACACGCTCATGGTGGACTGGAGATAGTGTGTATTTCTCTGCCTCCATGCGTACGCCGAATGCTATATATATATATATAGTTGTACTACAAATAGTGGTAGTTGTAGTAGCATGCGGCTGTAACGGTAGTGAAAGTGTGTGGTTGTAGTTGTAGTAGAAGTGTGCGCTGTAGACGTAGCTACTGTAGTTTGAAAAGTGTGTGATTAGTGCAAGTTTGTGGGGAATGTATATGTATGCGTATGTGCACGAGGATGAAAAAGGACAATTTTACAAGTTTTTTTTTCCCCTCTCAGCCCAACTTTACTCACTGTTATATTGTTCCTTGGAACGAGCATGGTTACATGGATACTCTGTATGTGTATGCATATATATGTATGTATATATGTCTAAATGCGGTCCTTCTATTTTGTACGCAGGGCCTCACGCTCTTCCTCTCCTTCTCCATCTTCGCCGCCGTCTTGGGGATGCTCCAGTTCGGTTACAATACTGGTGTAATTAATGCTCCGCACAAGGTAAACTTTCTCCCACTTTCTCTCCCTCGTTCTAGTTTCGAGTACACTTCTACTCAACTTTCTCCCAGCCATCACATACACACTAGTTTGGAGCCAGTGGAGGAACTACACTTTACTACTACTGCTACTACTCCGAGAACTACTGCTATGCGCCCCTGTATTTTTATTTGGTCGCATAAAAAATTCCCACCGTGACGAAAATTAAAATGAGATGACAAGAGAGAGCTCGCCACTCCGTTCCACTCTGCGCGTTGAGGGGTGAGCTAACGTACCGTGAGTTCCGGGTCGTAGTGGGAGAAGAAACTATGTTTTTACGAAACTTGCGCATGCGTCAAAATTTGTAGTACGCAGAGAAATATGCGCGCCTATTTTGGCGCGGGCATGAACACGTCCAGTAGGTTCAGGTAAGTAATAATAATATGACCTCATGAAGCCCTGCGCGATCCAGCATTTATGGCGCCTGCCTCAGTTGTTGCATCTCCCCGTTTGTCTTCTAGTGTGTGACTCTTTGGATGGTGTGAGTATGTACAGATATACAGATGCTGGAGCGACTTTGTGAGATCCTGCATTTTCCACTTCAAAGTTATTGGAGCACTTAGAGCTTTTGGCTAGCTGAGTGGCCGACATAACGTATAGGAGATCCGACGTAACCACCCACCCGCCTTCCCTATGTAAGCGCTATCTCTGGCGAAAACTGGGGTCCACTTTGGCCAAGTTTAGAAGACAGGCAGCGGAGCGGACTTTATAGCTGTTCACAGTTTGAGCGGAATCCTCCTACCGGAGAGATGGGATGGGCTATCAGCATAACTGTTGTCACATTCAGAGGCGATTCTGAGCCCGGAGGAATTATGGTCCGAGCAGTTACATCCAACCATATAAATACACATACATATGCGCGCACACACACACACACTCACACTTTGCTGCCGCCAGGGCGATCATGGGAGCATACCCTGCAATAAGCTCCGACGACAGTGGCTCGGGGATGGTGGTGGGCGTGTATAGGCTGTTGGCAATAAAACCCAAAGCTGTATAAATATAACCGGATACTGTGGCTATGACCGTGTTGGAGGTGCACTGACAAATGTTGTCATTCCATCAGCGTGTGCATGGGGACGTGAGCGGCTTACTGGATATTTTGGTGAGAGAGAGAGAGAGAGAGAGCTGGAGACAAAGTCTATATATTGGGATTGAGTGAGTGAGTGAGCGGACGGGTAGGGTTTGTTGTGGTCAGTGGTAGCCGGGAGTTTTTAGCATGCGGTCATTGTGGCCTGGGAGATTAAGGGTCCTGTCCGTCCGGAGTGAAATATGATTGGACATTTATGGTGGAAGTGGGGAAGGTTCTGAGGGGACATTACCAGCCCGTCCATCTCCTCCACTGGCCCTGCTGTCAATCACGGTGAAAGCTTGGAGGTGTCAACTCATAGGACCGGTCAGTTATTCATGACTTTGGAAGAGGGAGGCAAGTCAGCAAATTTCACATTGCCTCGGTCGGACCTACCCATATATTGGCACCCATCAACTCACTTAAATGACGTTCGACTCGGCCTGTCAGGTTCTCACCTCCTAACTAGCCTTCGTAGCCCACTAACGATGAGACCATCCTTTTCCACCAGTCATGCCTTTCTGCCTTGCCGGAGGCGTTCAAACTGTCAGCCTTTCAACCGGTTCCAAGTTGGATCCCTCGTCCAGCTTATAGCTCCCACTCCGTCAAAACCAGATTCCCACATACTCTGAACAGCGCTACTCACAGTAATATTACTAGCTTTGATCGACCCTCGACGGCGCCTCCTGTCAAAAATCCTCTACAGCTCAATGTGGAATCATGCATGTAGGTATGGATCGTCTTTGAAAACTCTCCCAGCGGCACCCTGCCAGCACTAATACAACACTCACATCAATTAGATCCAACTCTCAGATATTGGTCATTTTCTCGGGTCAGAAGTTGAAAAACGTTGGAGAGTTAGAGGCTACAGCAGGCAGGGGGTATTCCCGGATGGTGGACTGCCTCCAGAAATGGAGGGGAAGGAGGCATAATAATCATAATAATGTGTGTAGCGTCGAGTCCATGCCTCCAATAATGTGAATGGAAACAAAGGGGAAGTGCGGCTCGTTGACTTGATGTAGCCGGCCGCGTCGACTACAGAAATAGAGAGAGAGAGAGAGAGTAAGGGAGAGGCGGAAGTGTATGAGAGTGAGCCAAAAGGTTTTTGTTTCCATCATTCCCACTCTGCTCCAATTACTCTTCCCATGTATGCATACCTATACATGCTCACTCTTGTGACTGTCACCGGCGGGTGAATGATTAAAGTGGGACGGCGGGGCTGCGTGCAGGGCGGCTGTGGTGCTGGTAGTACTACCACTACATTCTCGTGTACTCTACGTCCTCCTCCCCCTCCTCCGGATCCTCATGGGAGGGAGTGCGGAGCGAAACAAAGGGGATCAGAGTCCGAGTTTTTGTCCGGCTACCACCATGGACGGGTCCTACGGCCTCGCCTTTCAACCCACGTCAATCCCAGTCTTTCCTCCCTTTACACTCAAGAGTGTATACGTATACATTCCAGTTGAAACACACTGAGGAACATAGATGCACAGACACACACATACACACACACACACTTTATGTGTTGGGACAAAAGCTTATGGTGAACACATACTATGAGGACTATGAGGGAGCGCTATTTGTAAATCCCGGGGCTCATTCAGGCTCATTCACTATTATCGTCCTCTCACTTTATAATCTCAATGACTTTAACGGACAATAGGCATGCAATGGTTGAAGGTCAGTTAATTCTAGTATGAAGTGAAGAGGAGATAGAGAGTTAATAATAATGGGAGTTCAACTGACTCTAAGTGTAGTGTGTGTGTGTGTGTGTGTGCATGTGTATCCGTGTGGGGTAGTAGCATTAAGTCCGGCTTCCACCTTTGGGTACCAATGAGCCGGAATGAGACAGCGGGTTGAAAGGGGGGCTTAAGGGACGGAGGAGAGAGCCAAAGCCGATGGATCCGAGCGGACTTTCTGAGGGAGGAGAAAGAGAGAGAGAGAGAGAGAGAGAAGATGTTGAACGACGGGGCGGGAGGGCGCTTGACATGCAAAGCACGTTCATACTCGGCTGAACGGGAAGTCAGAGAAATTTTGTATATTTTAGTATTCCACTCCTCAGCTCCCTCCGCTCCACTCCGTCTTACATACGTCTCCGCCACTTTCATCCGGGCCGTAGAATAAAAAAGGATGAGGAAAACTGAAAGCTTATCTCCACGCTATACTACTGCAACAGCATATGATTGAGGCAGGCAGTAAGGCTCCTGATGACACAACCAACGTTGAAATGTCGACGATGAGTCGTTGCCCTCGTTACATTATGGATGTCAGAGCTGAACAAAATTCAGGGGGAAATTTCCGTTTTATAACCCAGGAATGAAACAGGTTTTCTCACATTCCAAACGGCGACAACGATGTAAAACGACTCACTGGATCCGGGTGATCGATCGCGTAATGACCACGTTTTTTTTAACTGAAACAAAAACTTCTTCGTATACGTATTTATTATGTACATTAATGTGTCCAAATGGAGCAAAAATGTCTCTTAAATGTGAAATGTCTAGACGGCAACTGCTGGCCCTGCGACCCAGACTGTCTCGAACAGTTCAAAATCTTCGAGTTCATTTGAAAATGCTGCGTGTGGTAAATACTGCGTAGATGTTGCAAATGATTCTAACACGCGCCAATGAGAAGGAGTGCGGGAAAGTATGAGTTTGAACGATCGAATGGCGAATGATTTTCCAGTTCAAATCTCCTCTACGCAGTGAGGGTCGGAGTGGCCATAGTGCTCATATGTCGATACTATCATAACGTTGTTGTGTAAAACTTTCATTTTCTCAAGTCCCACGAGGTGTAGGGTTGAATACGAAAGTAAATACAGATTAAATACGAAAATTTTAACTGACCTCAAAATCCATCGTTTTTTTTACTTGTACAGGAAATCAAGGAGTTTATCGCGAATGTGTACGAAGAGCGGGGCGAGGGGACGGAGGAGGAGAACTTGTCCAAAGTGGAATTTGTTCATTCCATCGTCGTCTCGATTTTCGCCATTGGAGGAATGCTCGGTGGCTTCAGTGGGGGGATTATTGCTAATCGATTTGGAAGGTATGGATTTATGTTCAACTCTCTCCTACCTTCCGCTCCTTCCCCAAAAGCTACTTTGCCAAATGACCCGGTATCCCGCCCTTCCTGAGTCCGAATACTAGTTCAACTTACCTTCTCCAAAGATGTGTTGTGCCTGTATGGATGTACATACGTATTTCGCAAAGGATTGATGGAACGGGTTGCTGTTATGACTGGAAAAGAATTTAAGTTACTGTTATAGGTGAAGCTGTCCAGAGCATGCCATTAAGTTGTTATTAGTTTCCAGAGTGAAGTCAATTGATTTCTCCGTGTAGTCGGCTCCCTCCATCCGCCTCCTGATTCTTTTCTAGCGTGTTGAGAGCGGCGGGCATGGAAAAAGGGGATTTGATACCCTGTCATATGTTGATTGTAAGTGGCATAACATTGTTTTTTTTTTACTCTCTCTCTCCTTCACAGAAAAGGCGGATTGTTGCTCAATGACTTGATCGGGATCGGCGGGGGGATCCTGATGGGGATTGCCAAATCAATGCAGACGTACGAACTATTGATTCTGGGGCGGTTCATCATCGGAGTTAATTGCGGTATGAGCTTCACCTCCTCTTTGGACGTCTGCTTGGAATGGGACTGTATAGGTTATGATGCGTCGGACGACGTGTACGTGTGAATCCGGGTTTTGGGGAGCAGACACGAAATGGTCATTACGACCCGTGCCGTTCCCTCAAATTACCGTGTGAATTCCCCCATCAGTATGCATTTTGATTGCTTAATTTGCTCTTCCGCCCATCCTATCCCTCAGCTCATCGTCCCTGCTCCCCCATGTATGTGTGTTTATTTTGGGGGACGGTGAGCGGACGATCATTTTCGTCCGGGTAGTCTGTGTCGAAGTGAGTGCAGGGGAATTATAGTAACTTGGGCGGACCGGGGTTTGCCGGGGATAAACGGACAAAGTTTTACACCGGTTAATTTCTGTGGGGAGCAGGAGGAGGACGTTCGTTCGTCCATGTATGAGAGAGGGAGAGGTAGTGCGTGAGCCTGAATTATGTAGGCGAGAGCGGGGAGACAAATGAAGTCCCTCGGCAGTTAGACATCATGGAGGGAGGTGTTGCGGAAGACAAATGGATGGGCAAGGGATAATTATTCACAGGGAAGAGGTGTTCATATTTGATTAAAAGTTACATTTTTTATTAGTTGTGAAACTTTCACGACTTTGAGGGAGAGCTCTTTGTCTCGAATTACTCTGTTTAGTCACAAGTTTTTCCACTGTGAGGAAGAAGAATGTTTTTCAGAGCACTTGGTAACAACAACAAAACTAATGGAAAAAAAACTAGTTGAAATGCGATGGGATACACAATGGGATTCAATTCAGAGGGAGGGTATTTGATATACTTTTTTATTGGCTGCTGCCATGACCGTCGTCAACCCTCCGTATTTCTGTGTGTGTGTGCGTGTGTGCGTGCGTGCGAGTGTGTGTGTCTTACAACAAGGATGAAGGCTAATCAGGCTAACTAACAAAGCCCGTTCTCCGCCGCCCACACAAGGCTTGACATGACGGGCGGGTGGGTGGAGGAGGAGGAACTATGCTTGATAAAGTTATGCAAATCTAATGAACTCTCGGGTCCCACTGTTATTTTTCCAGGCCTAAATACATCTCTAGTGCCGATGTACGTCTCGGAAATCGCTCCATTAAATCTTCGAGGTGCTCTAGGAACTGTGAATCAATTAGCTGTGACGATAGGACTTTTAGTTTCCCAAGTTTTGGGGATCGAGCAACTTCTCGGAACCAGAGACGGCTGGCCGGTTCTTCTCGGTAAGTAAAAGCCAGAAGCCGCACTCCTTCCACTAATGTTATTAAATGCTCCTCCAGCTACCGCCACAGCACTCTGCTCCCGCACCACACGCACTCCATCACTCCGCCATACTGTATGTATACGCCGCTTCCCGTCGTCTTCGCCGTTATTATGAAAGCCACATTGGAACTCGTCTCTCAACTTTTCTCATCAGCCCAGAAGCGATCCCTCCTGAGAAAATGCGCCGGTCTCCCTCGACGCTCTCTGCCGCCGCTGCCGGGGTGTGATGACAGCCGTGCGAACCGGTCGCCTTCAAGTTTTTCCCTCTTTTTTTTTCCAAGTGCCTCCAACACAGCGTCACATACACACCCGAAGATTCCAACGCCCTTCCGCAGTGGGGTAATAATGAGGGAGTGAAGTGTTCCAGTCTTGGTCCAAGTAGTCGTTGTAGTCCGGAACCGGCTGGTCCGGAATTGCTGTCGTCATTTTAGCATGACAGATGTCTGTGGTTGACTCATGGAGTGACTCACGTTTGTATTTTTTACTCCCACCGGCGGATGTCCTTTGTCTTGTCCATTATGGTGGATCATGCTGCTTCATCCATTTCCTTTACAAGTATTTCTTTTCTATTGGACTGTGCGGAAGGAATCCATGTGCCTGCATGTCGATTCCGGAGCAATTTTGAGATATTGAACAACTCCTAGATTTTCTTCGTACTTTAGTCGATTTTGTCAACTGCTCATGATTCTATGTAATTTGACCGGAAGATCGATAATGTGTGGACAATGTGTTGACCCATACGATGTCATGCTACCAGGAGGAGGAGGAGGAGAAGGAGTATTGGAATCCCAACTGAATGCCGGTGGAGTGCGTGTGAGGTGGGGAAGTGATGTAAGGGTCTGTGGGGGGAGGAGGAGAGGTGGAAGAATTAGCGCGGGTGCGACGGAGAGAAT
>WJFA01003734.1:0-12139 GCA_009870155.1 Pseudobourletiella spinata | reverse complement strand
CCTGCAAGTACCAAGTTGCGAAATAGTTTGCATAACTCTGTACGACAGAGAATAATGTGTGAGAAGGGGTGGGGATTGGAAAGGAGTGTGTGTGTGTGTGTGTGGGTGTGTGTGTGTTTGTGTGTGTGTGTTTGTGTGTGTGTGTATGTGTGTGTGTGTGTGCGCGCGGGCGGTCGGGTGTAGATTTTGAAAATCATACACGGTCTTTTCCACATTCTGCATATATGCGGTGCATAATGTGGTGACTGCTACAACACAACTTCACCAGCAACTGCCAAGACTCCAAAAACTTTACGTCCAGACTCCCAAGAGGACTTTAAGGTAAATAAGTATGGCTCTGGAGGGAAAGCGTGTGGAATGAAAATATACCCGAGAGCCGTATTGATAATTACCGGGCCTGTTCATCACCTTGTCCTCGCTCTTCGAGTTTAGAAAAGTGTGGGACGGAATGAAAATACAGGGGCATGTTCAGTCAGGATCACTTAGCCTGCCACTAAGTTAGTAGTGTGGTACTGTCTCGGTTTGTGTGCGGGAGAGAGTTGAGCGGGGGGGGGGGGAGAGATGACTGCTAGGCAATGTGCCAAAGAAATCTCGGGCTGTATGCCGTTCCCAGATTTATCGCCCTCCGTACGCATTCCATGGGATTACCATGTATGCATATGTACCTATGCATGCTGAAGGGAAATAAGGGTTCCCCTCATAAACTAACCAAACCT
Organism: Pseudobourletiella spinata; assembly: GCA_009870155.1. Lineage (NCBI taxonomy): Eukaryota > Metazoa > Arthropoda > Collembola > Symphypleona > Bourletiellidae > Pseudobourletiella > Pseudobourletiella spinata. Next base: position 11,423 of record WJFA01003734.1, on the reverse strand, counting down.
GGTCGTGGAGAGTTTCGTGGAGTGTGCGGTGGTAGTAGTGTGGGAAGTGAAGAGTCATTGTGGGGTAGCGGGTGCGAGGGAGATACAGGAGGGATGCAATACGTACAGTATAGCATTCAGTTGTGGTTACGGATGAGGCAGAGGCCAGACCGCGTCACTCTCTCTCTCTCTCTTTCTCTCTGTGGTGGCATAGATGATGGGTGATTTGTGTGGCTCACTCACACTTCTCAATCCTTCATCAGTTGAGCATCCCGTGCAACAAACGACATTTGAATCCAAGTGGAACGGGATGGGAAAAAATATCCATCGTGTGTCCCATCCTCCCTCCAGATCTCTGTACGAATGTTTTTCGGCCCCACTCCCACACTCACACAGTGAACAGTACTCGCAGCAGGTCGCAGTACAATGGAATGGAATCCCTGGAAGACTTGTCGCATTTTGTTCCGCCACATCCCAAAAAGCCAGCCGCTCCCCCGCCCCCTCGAATGAATACCTAATTAGAAATATTACCCTCCCCTTTGTTCTTATCCGGGGGAATTCCATTGATATCAAAGCGGATAGGATGAGAATCTCATCTCCCTCTCTCTCTCTCTCTCGCCATCATCCCGGATCCAACTTGGGGCTTTCCGCTATGGTTTACAATATTCAAGGGAGGCATGCATACATATGTAAATCCGTACGAATTTGGAACGGTGGTGGGTAGAAAAAAAATGAAGGGAGAGGAAGGAGGAAGAAGGGATTTAGAAATCATTTGTCTGGGCGAAAAGAGGATCCGTTTGTCAACGCTCCTTGTTTACTTTAAATACATTCCAACAGGCTCCATGCACGACGCTTTGGGCTCTCACCCTCTTCCTCGTCGTCGTCCTCCTCCTCCTCCTCCTCCTGAATAAATAGGATGGAGGATGGGGCTATGAGCACACGCGGGTGATTCCAAGGTGTGACAAACACATCTATGACACCCGTCTGGCCATTTCTCAAATCTAATTCTTGTCGCTTAATTTCCACTCTGCACTCCATCGGTCTCCAGAGAGGGTTTACCCGCCGCCGCCGTCACGACTACAAAACCGACACCACGACCGCATTCGTTCCTCCATGTTCTTCCCATTGAGAGAACATACTGGGAAGGGACGGATTGAGAATTACTGCAGCAGTAGTGTGGAGGCGTAACATATACATTCTTATAAATGCAATGACACCAAGTGTGGGCGGCTGCCAATGGTAACAAAGTCAATCAACTGATGACATAGTCCACAGCCCGTACTTCCTCATGGCGGCTCATCCGCTTTTCGTGACCCAAAGTTACTGTAGCAACGGACTACTACCCCGTGCGAAATCCGGGGATGTGAATGTAAGCTCCACGAGCATACAATATCGTTGAGCTATCTTCCGTGACAGCCCTGCTCCCGCATCCTGTTTCCCAGCCGTATGATTTATGTTGGGGTAAGTTGAGTCAGGTGACTGGCTATACACTGGGATTCCTACCCCAAATCTTTCACATCCTGCTTCACAGTTTGGCGGAAACGATCGTAGACTTGTACAGGAGAGAATGAGACGGAGCATTCTCGTGGAAAATCTAAACTGGGCTGACCCTGTGTGCGTTTGAAGTGTGGCCTGGTCCGTGGTTGGAATACGATCCGCGGGTTCTGGGAATAGATACTGGGCGGGGAAAATGAGCATGGTAGTCTCATATCGGAACTACTTGGGGAGAATTCTAAATTTCCATCCCGCATTCCCGCTCAGCACTTCCTGTTTGTCAGAGTTCTCTCCACTTTGCTACTATTGTGTGTGTGTGTGTGTGTGTGTGTGTGTGACTGTGAGAGGACCGGAGGATTCCAAGGCTTAAAATATTCAGAAAAATCCTCAACAAAAATTCCTCGATTCCCAAACTTGAAAGAGCTTGAGGAAATACGGGCGGAAATACAGGGAGAATTGGGATCCTGATTTTTCTGTCGGAGTTAATGCGGCTAATATCCCGCAATTCCGGGATGAGGAGTCCGGAAGAGTGAAAATGACGTCTGGGGTTGCTTTAGAGCTACCCTGTGGGAGAGACGCTAAGGAGATTTCCAACGGAGAGAGCTTGTCATGTACCATGTAATGCCAGCTTATAAGATGTCATTATAAATTCTATCTCAACTTTCCACAAAATCAGTCAGAGCAAGTTATCCGTTTGCTTTTTAGCCTGAATTGTTCAGTACGGGGGTTGGAGAATTATGATTCGCAACCCTCGTCGCGGACCTTGGGAGCAACCCCACTGCATGCCAGTCTCGAGATAGTGTTTCAAGGATACTTGAGCGGCCGAACTGTTGCGCCCCACTCTTTCCACTTCACTGCGATGGATCTTGATGTAGGAAAAGGTATGGGGAGACGTAGGATAAAAAAAGGGAATTTGCCAGGATTTGTTATGTTTTTATAGCCTCCCCTCACTCCTCGACAGCCCGCTCCACCTACTCTTTCTTTTAACCTCTTTCACATGCACTGAGCCGGCTGAATTTGGGATCAAGAGCTACATGTCAGGCGGAATCAACAAGTTTGGGAGTGTGTGGGAGTAGGAGGGACGATTTATAAAAGTCAGGACCATGGACGAACTTGACGGTAAAAACGACAGAGAGAGAGAAAAAGTATGTATACACATTAGTGAGTTCCTTACCTCGATAAATTGATCCGTAACTGATGATGATGATGATAATGATGATGATCCTGTAGTCAAGTCTGCAATATATAGTTACGACAGCGGGTTAGAGCTGAGGGGTCACTTGGTTGAGTACAGTTGCATGGCAATTATCTGACAAGGTCCCAGGCGGGAGAGGGAGGATATAGCGTAGTAGATAACTGTTGACCAGAACTGACGTGGAGTGCGTAGAGCTATTAGACTGGGAGTAAATGTTTGTAGGTTGACAGTCAGGACGAGCCTCTCTGTCCTTCCCCGTCTCCAGTCAGGATTCATGTATTGCTCCCGAGACAGTTGATATGGCTTAAATGCCCCGCAACCCGGAGAAATCCCGACTCGTTACACGGACTCCGACTCTATGGGAACTGCGCATCCCGTTCCACTCCCTCACAGATTCCCCACACTAACATGCTACTCACTGTGTTCAACCACCACCACCACCACCACTGCTACTACTACTAGTGCTACTACAGCTACAACGACGACGACTACTGCCACACTCACTCCCCGCGTCACTTCTTCCGCCGCCTCCCTCTTCACAATGGATTGCTTTTCACTCTTTGCTTTATTTAAGGGAGTGCTTGTCACACCAACCATTTCACTCTATTATAACGGTCCACATCTCCATCCACACATGCAGGGGACAGTCCCTCATGGACATGGACACACTCCGCCCCACTACTGTTCAAATCCGGATTTTTAAACCGGTCCGAATCTCTGGGCTATTCAGTTGCGAGCCAGATCCATAGAGCTGTAGTCCCAGGCTCTACGGTTGTACCATGATGTAAGGGGGAAATGAGTCTGAAAAAATAGCCCTTCTTATTTCATCCGAAGAGGTCACACGCATTCATCCGCCATCCTGGACTCTCGCCGGACGGCACAAACTGGACTGCATTCCCGTAGTCTCAGTCCACTACTGGACCCCGTGTAATATAACACGCACTCACGACTTCAAGCCTCTACGCCGTTTTTGACACAGTCCAGATCCGTAACGATCAGCTTCATTGCCCCTATTAAGGCTCCGCGGTGTGTGCACGCTTATGAGTATAGATGTGAGTGAGCTTGCGCGTGTATATGTGCATGTGTGAAAGTACTTTTGTGTGGGTGTGTGAGTGTAAGGGAGTGTGCGTGTGCATATGTGTGCCTGTTTGTGTTTGTACGCGTGTAAGCGTGTGTGTGTGTGTTTATAAATGTAAACGTGTGTGCAAGCATATGTATGTGTGCACTTGTGTGTGTGTGTGTGTGTGTGTGTGTGTGTGTGTGTGTGCGTGTCTGGTTATGTACGCGTGTGAATTAGAGGGTGTATAATCGTCGGGCGGTTACCTGAAGGAGCTGAATCCAGGGGGTGTAAATGGGGAACGTGAGAATCGCCACCTTTGGTCTATTTTTAACGTGATTATTATGACGGCTGTCCCGACGCTGGCCCTGTCTGCACAAAGGCACCACTGAGATCACGGAATGCCGGAGTAAAAACCGTCAACACCATGTACTGCGCAAAGTTTTTTCCCCTGTACGTTAAGGGAGTGCAAATGAGTGGGGGTTGCTCTGTGAAGTGAGCTGAATAACATATCAGCTGTAAGGACTCCCGAACAATTTTGGCCCAAGTTGCAAAACATATGGTTTTACGAGGGATCCCACCGGCTTCCCCGCACGGGATCGAAGAGCGAGTTGGGATTTTAATGGCATCTTCCGGAGACGGAGCCCCCGTCATGGGACTTGAGAGTGAGACAAAGGAGTCGGCAGTTTGAGGCTGAGAGCTGCAGTACAAAGGTAGGAAAAATGCTTTTTGAGGGTGAGGGACTACCCATTCATCCGAGTTCAGGGAGCTCAGCAGTCGGAGGACTGGGTGGGGAGAGACGTTTCGTCATCCGGCTTCCTAGTTTATGGCGCCTTAAATCAATTTTAAGTCCTCTTTTGATTGCATACGGCGGATCCCGCATGAGTGACTCCATAGAACGGACTAATTTTGCAGTCATTTTGAACGCAGTCTAATTTACATGACTTTTTACTCCGGATTTATACTACCGCGTCGCATTTTAATGCACGAGGGAGGGAGCCTCTGTAATCAATCCCATGGATGCTCGTCGTCGCTCTCGTCGTCATATTCAATCCCCCACTCATAACGGATTCCATTCAGGTTCCCCAGCCTCATTTTCGTACTGAATTCCCAGCTCTCACAGGGGATCGGACAGTGGTCATCAGAGTCTCCAGCGTGGTCCTGTAGCCACACATAATTCCATAGTAATTCTCGGCTTAAGTAGCCTTAATTATAGTGGATCAAAGTCAAAGCTGAAAGTCAAGCGAAAGTAGCTTTTGGGTAGGACGGTAGTTGAGTGGGACCTCAACGAAGAGAAGAAATGAAGAAAATATAGTCAAAGTTTGAGAAATTAAGGCGACAGCACACGGGTGCACACAGGAGGCACTCTAAGATAGGAAATCAATCGTGGGAAAATCAAACACTTGCCCATCCTTCCTGTTTGACTTTATTCTCAATACTTATACTCTATTTCCGTGGGCCTATGAACTAGGCCGGCCTCCGGATATGTACGCTAATAATGTCCACATGATCAAGCCATAGAATACGAAATAAGTTGAGCTACATGTGTACGCATGTAATTATGAATTCATTAATAAGGCTTTTTAATTTATAAGTAACAAGTTTTGCAATTTATTTCAAAGTCCTGAAACAAAAAGGGGGGGGGGGAGAAATTTTGTGAAAAATACATCAAAATTTTCTCCCGATAAAAACCACGACGGTGCACTAACACACAGTGCTACGGGATAGGATGACAAGTTTAGCCGGGGAAAAGTGAGCTTGGAATGGTGGAGCGTATGAGTTTTGGATATGATGCGGAGCGGTATGATTGAAGTGGCTAAAAGTGGCGATCTAAATATTTATAAGAATCCCTATTGTTATTTCCATCGAGATTGGAGGAGAGGCTACAACGTGATGAGGGATTGAAAGTTAATTGAGGAAGACATGATGGATGATTTGGAGGCTGTCGGCCCTGCACAGTGTATCTAATATGGTGAGAGGCGATGACGAAGATGGGAGTAGTGTAGTGTAACGTAGTAAGTAATGGCATACGCGACGACTAAGCCAACGAATCCCCTCTACTGCCTTCAGGTGGTTCGTATAATCTGAGTAAACGGATCGGAAATCCGTTGAGAATTTATAGGAGATTCTCCCTGAGCCCTTCCCGATCTTTGTTTACCTTGATATTGCAAGTAATAATGGTCGAGTGTTCACGGAGAGAGTGAATGTGTGTGTCTGTGTGCGTATGTGTGTATGTAAACACTCTGACACAGCCGGCTTTTACCCTCGTAATATCTCCTTCCTCATCGCCCTCCTCCTTGTTCCGCCGTAAGTGCGGCTTTACACGGGAACAGGCGCTGCGTACACACGCTCTTGCGGTCCTCCTTAGCGTCGAGTCTTAAGATGTAATATGTATTATGTGCATACACTTACTACGCACACAGAGAGTCCCTTAGTTCCTCCTGGTATTTATAAACAAACCAGATGCGAGGAGGATGAGCGAAGGAGGGAGAGAGAGAGAGAGAGAGAGAGAAGAAATGGAACCACTAAAACTTAACTGTGCAACACCAACTTCAAATTCCATCACCCTTTCCACACATTACAACCAAGTAACCGTCAGGCCATAACAACTTGTCTCAAGCCAAGAGATTCCACCCGGAGCACACATAAGCCCATATTCACACGCAGGCATAATACGGGACGTGGCAAAGTGAAAGTCACAGAGGGGATAGCCCATTTCCATCCACACATCGTAACTCCGGCCCTCGTCCACGCACATTTCTGTAACACGCTCAAACCACCCCACGTTTTGAGACAGCTCTATATTCTATACGTGCAGATATACTACAGCCGGGGATCCATACCCGCCCACCCTATTCCCCCCTCCTCCCTCAAACTAATTCCCACCAACGGAGGAACGTGGCTTGATAGCCATATGCCTCATTTAAAGGGAATTAATCTCTGTGGGGGTTTCCATGCAGAAAAATCCGTGGAGAAATTAAGTTTTTTCCCTTAAATTTCAATGTGCTGCTTACATTATAGCCTATAGGTTTTTTCCAGCTACATCCCCATTCGGTTTTATGTTCGAATTTCCCCGCAAAAAAAAACCATGATACTTTTTTTTCTTTGAACAGAGATCGAATTATCTCATATAACTGTTCGACTGCTTCTTGGGATTTTTCGGAGGAGACATCATGCGGGCCAGCAGGACATAACAGGGCACAGTATGTGATGTTCGGCTGATAAGCTTGATTAGAGCAGATAATAAAATGATGAGAAATAAATAAGAAAAGTCCTGGGCGAGTATAAGTTAGGTTATGAGATGAGACATTAGAGACGGCGGCGAACCTGTGAACGGGTTTCCACCGTCTCTTCCTTTTGAGCGGGTTTGATTCGTGGTCGTGTGCATGTGTATGTGTGTTGGAGGGAAGATGATGGGGAAAGTTTGATGGAAGTCGTTACATGGGATCATTAGGCGGGCGGTCAGTGATCGGACACAACAGCTGGTTCAACAAATGTCGATAACTAAGAGCCTCATACTCTTCACTCCTTTATCCCCCGCCTCCTCCCCGTCCCCATTCCTTTCTTCTCACTCCTTCCAGTCATCCTCCTCCTCCTCCTCCTCACTGGTTTTCTCCACAATAAAATAAATGTAATCTCTTGCTGGACTTTGTGTGCACACCGTTTCCATCATTACGGACACACGTAGAGGGTAGGGAGACACTCGTGGGGTCGCTTACTCACACACACGTCCCGGCACACGGCCGGCCCTTTAAGATCTGTGAGAGAGTAGGAAAAGTTGACGAAAGACAATAAGAAATGCTCCGGTCGTACAGTAACTACTTGTACAGGAAATGGATGATGACGGAAAATATCTTTGAGGAGGGAGAGAGAGTAGAGAGAGAGAGAGAGAGAGAGAGTTGGGTAGAGGAGCAACAGCAGCTACAATCGTTTCCCTGTCTCTCTCCCTCCCGCCACCACCACCACCACCACCGCCACATACACACTCCACGCAAGAGCTCCTGTACTAACCAGCCGGATGAGGATCTGGGGAAAAGTTAAGGTTTGCTCTCTCGAAACAGTAAAAGTGAGCGTGTGCATAGAATGTTCCGTTCCACACACACACACACACATCGCCCCCACACTACTACTGCACATCCCTGGCAATATGATATGGGATAGGAGCACGTCTGCCTTTGATGAAATTACTTGACTTTCTTTCTCATATTATATTTCCGCTCATGTGGCAGTGCGGGTGGTAGTGGTGGTGATGGTGGGAGAGGACTGGTTCTGGCATTAGTATGGGAGTTTCCGCCTTGTACATAGCCTTTCGGAAGGAGATAAAGTGCGGGGGGAAAGGGAGCGGAGATTTTTGGCTATTAAATGGCTTGTAGCCCCCAACTAACCTTGTTATGGATCATCCGCTGGGTATATATAAGGTTGTGTGTGTGTGTGTGTGTACATATGAGGACTTGAGCCAACTTTGAAACATCAAATATATTTCCTAACCTAATAATGAAACTCTGAGCTCACCTCACCCCCTTTCTTTAACATAGCCCGCCGCCGTTGAGTCAGTGGGACATTCCCCACCATGTTTTAGCCTTGACGACGTAATTACTACGTCACCATAATCACCCGCCACCCCCCCCCCACCACCACTGCACACACATAGCCCTCGTAAATGGAGTGTCAAATGAAATTAGAGGAGACAGATTCCAACTTCTGGATGAACTCAGCGCGGAGTGTGTCGCTCCCTTGTTTCTACGTGTATGTGGTATGAGCATGGAAGTGTGTATGTTGTATGCATGTGCGCGTCTGTATGTGAATGCGTTGTGTGTGTGTGTGTGTGTGTGTTTGTGTGTACGTCTGTATGTGAATGTGCTGTGTGTGTGTGTGTGTGTGTGTGTTTATGTGTTGTGTTGAGCGGCTATATGCATGCAGTTGAGCTCCCAGGTATGCGGCAGTCATATGTGCATGGGGCAAACGTGCTGCAAGTGCTCCCGTACCATGTTCGGCTCTGTTGAGAGGCCCACAAAGAGTGGATACTTGTGGTGGTACTTATAACTGTGTAGGAGTATCGGTCGTCTTGTTCTACTTATTGTCAAATGGAGTTGAGTTACTGAGACAAAACGGTCGGAGTGGTGGCTGGAGAAGGAGGCGATAGCACAGGGCGCGGAGGGGAGGGAGAGCATGGCACTACTGTACTGCTACGCTCTGAGAAGAGGGGGAAAAGCGGGGAGCCAAAGAAGTCGAGGCATTCATTCTGTGCCAAAAACAGAGCGCAATATTCTGTGAACGTCGAAAATCTCATTTGGTCCCGTGTCAGGACAGGAACCAAACATTTTCCCTCTGTATTGCTCCTTCGTGCCCCATCCCAGTAAACTTTATATAGGTGGAGGCCCAGGGCACATAGGGGGAAGATACACTTATGCATGTAAGCGAACACATACACACACACACACACACAAACACACACATTATGTACCCTTCCCCTCCGCCATAAGTAATACACCGAAAGGACACTCACCCATTTATTTCCTCCCGCAGCATTATTTTTTCCCGGCTCGCTCACCGCAGACACGACGACCATATAGTGAAATAGTGTGGTTGTAGAAGAGGGTGGTGAGCTTAATAAATCTATTTATGGGTCCGTGTCTACCTACCCCTTCACAATTGTCAGAGGGTAGGCCTTACACGGGGTTATCATATACACGGGGTTAGTCAGCATATGGGCCACTTACCTATGATGTGAATGATGTCTGAGGGAGGATCCAAATCTTACTATTATGAGATTGATTGATTAACAAGGGCTCAACCAGGAGGACTGCGAATGTATACGCCTGTCCTGGGGTGCGTGCGTTGGCAAGGGTAGTAGTGGACGCGGGTGGGGGATGTGTGTGGAATACCAAGTGATATGGGGACGAAGGGTGACCCTATATCCCGGCACTCACAGTGGGTCCCAAACAGATGAATGCAATAGACTTTCAGTGACTAACAATGGATTTCCTTGAAGCTGTTAAATGTGTCGCCACCTCCAAACTGCTTCCTCGCCCCCGTTCCTCACCAACATTTCCCGGCCCATTGCCATCCTCGTCGTCCGTAGTATTACAATTTCCAACTACCATCCCAAGGCCTTCACACTTATTATTGTGCGAGCAAGGAAACATAGACGTATCCGAAGATACTCACGACTACTACTATTACGCGTACTATTTCCACTTCCACCACCCTCCCGCCCAGCTCGTTAACATCCAAAGGGGCCAACTTTATCCTGGAAACTATATTCTGAAAAGAGTCAGTTAATATGTTCCGTTAATGCCTCTCGTAACTGGAGTGTAGTGGGATACGTGTGTGTGAGTGTGTGGGCAAACAGGGAAGCTATTGCTGTCAGTTTACACAACTCTCACTCGCCCTGTCATGTGAAATACTGTTGACTTACATGAAGGGTCGTTCAATCAGAGAGAGAGAGAGAAAAGCAACGAGGAAGAGAGCAGTTAATTTGACTTTTACAACATTTTCAACCCTCTGTAACGGAGCTCATACGCACTTGAGGAAACTCATGATCGAGGTGATGGTGATGATGAGGAGGAAGAGGAAGGAAAAGGATGCGGGGTACGATGGTGATGGTGAGCCGGTGAGGGATGTTTCTCAAAATGTATAGACAAGTCGGAGAAGGAAAATGAGAAATGGGATGCTTGGGGAGCGGAAGGAGGGAAAGTAAATAGAAATTTTGTTTGTAGTTCGTTACTTTACATTTTCTCCGTGGTAAACTCTGACGTTATTCCGTTCGGAAGACGAGAGAGACTGAGAAAGAGAGAGAGAGAGAGATCTGAAAGCGACAATATCCCAAGCAGAGTCCCGGTATAGAATATGAGGAATAAAGAAACGGAGATTTGCTCCTCCACAGGAATCAATGAGATGGGGCAGAGAGAGAGAGAGGGGGGAAAGGGGGTATGCATGGAATGACTCAATGACTGTAGCGAATCCATTGGCTTTTTTCAAATCATATTCAGGGGATGATAGTGAGTGTGCCCATATGCACACTATGTTTGGCCAACGTCGGAGCGTCGGGGCCTTCAAGTCTTGTGCAAACTATGTGGAAGTGTAGTAGTGTTATGCAGGACGATGTATTGCGCCAGTCCGGGGTAACTGGTTCAGACGCTCCCTCCGTGGAGACCTTGGCGGAGGGACTGTTCCCATGAATGTGAAATGGAGAGGACCAGTTGGAACTGTAACGATCTCATATATTTGGGAGGAAATTAAAAAGTTCTATTTCCTTTTCCCATTCACTAAGCACATGCAGGGTGCTTCGAGTCTACGATCGTTGTTCGAATGCCAAGTAAGATCGGACTGTGTACTCCCCCATCACTCTTTCTCTCTCTCTCAAAGCACTTGCTGGCCTTGGTGTTGTAATCGGAGGTGGAATTTTCATGCGGGACAACAGGAGGGTAGGGACAGAAGCAGAGTAGGACGAACAATTTCTCTCAAACTCCTGGCCGGCACCCACAGAAAAATACGAGTGCCTTGGATGGTGGAAGAAAGTAAACGTTGAGAAGAGAAATGTTGCATTGTTTGGCTGTTACAAATTTATTGGTAACAGATCATTCGATACTTGTTAAAGTACATAAAAATATCATGATAAGGGAATCATGTCCACAGTGAGATTAAAGATTTGTAAATTAGTCTATGTATAACTGTAATAACTATAACTATAGTAAC
>WJFA01003733.1:0-12147 GCA_009870155.1 Pseudobourletiella spinata | reverse complement strand
CATCCTTCTCGCCTATCTGTACTACACGGATTTTCATTACTATATTGGACTAAATACAATATGTGCAAACTGGAGGAAATCAAGACACTGTTGTCATAATTTAATAATAATAATAATCATGATAATATTAACAGTTATTACGACTATACCAAAAACATTTATGTTCATATGTGAGAACTGTACATCTACTTTGTAATAATGTTTCGGACTCGGCTCACGAGGGATATGTAATAAAAGAAAAGAAAACTTTGAAAAAAAATATAAAAAACTAGTCGGGGCGGGAAAGTTTGAGCTGGTTTCATTACCTCAGAAATCCAGATAAAAACGAAATGTGGAAGGAAGGATAACAGAATGTGATGAGGATACTGCGGCGGAAGTGGAGGAAGAGTTATCCTCGCCGACGACGGTCCCATTCCAACCGCATCCGCGGGTACAGCACTGAAGATTTTAGGGTGAAAAGTCATAAAAATCTCGACTGGAAGATTACTCGCGGAAATTTCCATACGAGAATGTCTCCCGCAGTAGCAAAATACATATGCCTGCTTGTCCCCGTGTGTCTTGTGTATGTTTGCATATATGTGTTTGTGTGTGTGTGTGTGCGCGCGCGCGCGCGTGTGTGTGTGTGTGTGTGTGTGTGTAAGTTGATGTGAGCATAAACGTCAAAGACGGAAGCGGGAGACGGATGGAAGGAAAATATCGAGTAACAGTCTCCAGCTCATTTCCAGAATAAAAGGGATAAGGAGAGAAGAGGGAATTCCACTGGAGCCTCACGTTCCTCACACTTGCTGGTATTCGGGGAATTTGAGAGACCTAAATTAAAAAAATATATACGAGCCCCCCACTGTGGGAAGGACGGCATGGGGAAGATCCCGGGTGTCAGCCCCAGCCCCGCTCCTGGTGTTGACATCGGCCTAATTCATGCAACTACGAGAGTTTGGTATTCTCATCATTCTCATCCCATGATGATGTTCGGGAGGAGCTTATGTGTGTGGAGTCACTGGGTAGAAAACTACATGTGCCTTGGTCTGTTTCCTTATCTCCCGCACCAGAGTGTTAGCCTGATGAGTCGGAAGATAAAAAAAAGTTGTGAGGGAGAGGAACGTTAAAAGTAAAGTTTCTTTCTCAACTTTCTCAAAAGAATCCGGCTCCGTGGATCTCACTGGTACTACTACCACTATTACAACCACTACGGATGAGTTCTGAATGGGGAGCAAGGATCTAAATGGAGGTGAACGATAGGGGCCATGTTTCCAAGTTGTGAGATGGACAACATTTTTGAAACTCCCGCCTTCCGAAGACCACGCTGAGGACAATGTGCTGCCGTGGTCATAGACGATGGGAAATGCGGTCATGTACTCTATAATGTTCCGTGCATTTGACTGTGAAGTCCCAAACCACTTCTCCACTTCTGGGAAATTGTCCATGGAGTGGAAACTTTTCCACAGTCTGCCGTTGCTATAGTCATGCCCTATGAGAACATTTGGGGATGTCAGTGATGGGAGAAATTTCCCATCATTTATTCCTCCTGGATTACACATCCATTTTGTCAAGTAATCAGTCCGGCCAGTCCGTCCGGCTGGTGAGTTGTAAATAAACGAATCCTCAAAAATTCTGAAGCAGAAAAATGTCCCTGCCCCATTCATAATTCCCATCCATAATGCTCATCCATATATAATCCAAATTTTTTTGCGGAGAGTGAAATCGGAGCATTTTGTACTGTGGAAATTATTTGTGCACTCCATAACTCTGCCACAAGTGCTAAGGTTTATATTAATCAGCATATTGCGTCATCCTCAATTTTCATGATTCATGAAACCTCAGATGAAATCCGGAGGTTCATCGTTAAATTTGCAATCCTACACCGCTAAAAGTTGACTGGACTTCCCATCACTGCATCCCACCTCCGCTCCAGCCTTCCAATTATTGCTCAACCTGCAAAGCTAGGGATCCCCTGCTATGAATACATGATTTGTAATTGTACGGCCGTGTTGACTTTTCAATGGTACACATTCTTTCCTCCTGTGTGAGTGGAGCACAGGGGAACACACTACTTACGGCTGGCTTCCCGCCATAAAACATTCAGTATATACACTGGTGATTCTCCAGGAACAATGGCTATAAAGGCAGTAATGGCAACCCGTCCCAGTAATGTGATTAGGCAAAGGAGGAAGCGGCTGGATTTTCCTACTGTTCCACCCATCCGACTCCAGGTGCCGTTCAATTTCATTCCCACGACTCTCTGTCTTCTACAGTCTACAGCCGTCACCCCCGCGGGTTTTACATAGAAAGTATCCAATAGTAGTAGCAGATAAAATCCCTCACTCTTTAGCAACATTCTTAGTATCTGCATAGCGCCGGGAAATGGATGGGGAGACGCGGGATTCCCTCAATGAAATGAGCACTTTTCACTTCCCCATGGCATGCAAGGGAGAGGTGGAGGAGTGGACGTGTCGTATACATTGACTTCACACAGCAGGCTGGGAATCTCGTCAGACGAACCGCCTGCAAAGCTCTTCCAGCCGCCCTGCCCTCGGCATGCCATGGATTTTCAACACTTGCATTTGCGAAGAGAGAAAACTTGGTCCCGTTGGTGGAACCTTGTCGTGCATACTGTGTGCTGTGCGCTGGTAGTGGTTCACAGCGGATTTGAGCCATCAGAAGATCGGCTGAAGAAACTTTGGCAGTTGCACTTGCAATCGCCACTCTCCTGATCCTACACCAACAACAACACCAACAACAACAACAACTTCGACTTTGGCCATCCCACGTTGTTTCAACCTGGAATGTGACGCAGGCCCGTTAGCATCAATAGTTTAAATACCCGGAGAAAATTTTACGAGTGTCAAAGTAGGTCTCTCCGCCCTACTTGTCGTGCTTGCTTTCATGGGATAATGTTGGGAGTGAATTCACACACAGTCAACCATCACCACCAGTCGGTGATCCCGTCTCTGGTCATGCATGCATGAATGTGCATGTGTTTGAGTGTGTGTGTGTGTGTGTGTGTGTGTCTGTGTTTGTGTTTGTGTGTGTGTGTGTGTGTGTGTGTGCCTGTGTGTGTGTGTGTGTTAGGCAGCGTGCGTATGTCTGTGCATTTGTGTCAGCGTACTGAGTAGTGCTCACAGTGTGTATTCATGAGTGTATGAGTGCATGTATAAGTTCAGGAGTGTGTGCTTGTGTGTACGTGAGAATGTGTCCTTACGTATGTGTGTGCGTGTGCGTTTGAGCGTGTGTGAAAACTTTGGACGTCCATATGGGGAAAGTTTTGACAATGCGCGAACCTACGTCCGTATCACCCTTTTGTGATACTTTACATGGTGAGGGTAGGAGTAATGCCTTTGGATTTTCCTCACCCTTTATTTTACCCCGCTCACGGCTCGACGGACAGATCATGGTCGTTCACGGGAGGACAGCAGTAGTAGTTCGGGCCCGGGTCTAATTGGAACGAATAGGATGGAACCACTTAAGGTGAAAAATGTCCGCTCCGTAGGAGGGCAACTGAGAAATGTATCCAAAATGTCTTTTACGCCAAGAGAAATGGCTTCAGGACTCAGAGTTCCTCTCAAGATCTCAATTCGCCTTTCTATTCCCCCCCACGTCCCTCTGCTCGCCATTGCTCTTGAGTGTGTGGTGGTGCACAGGCAGTGAAAGAGAGGGAGAGTGGAGTAGGATGGTGGAAAAGACGATGACAACGACGACGACGACGGCGGCGGCGGAGACCACACAGCTCGGCAGGCTTCCCGCTTTTGAGCAAGTTCTTAACTCCTTGTAATGAGTGGATGGTCTACAGTAGGGAAATTAAGTCAAACTTGAACCATGGAAGAGGAAGGAAGGTGGTGAGGATGGCACTGCATACACTTACTCTCTCTCTCTCTCTCTCCCTTCCTATTCCAAACCATGGGACAAACTCCACTTCACCAAAACTCTCTTCCAACTCTTGGGTAAAGTTTAAATAGGCTAATGATTCCAAGTTGATTTCACCAAAGTGTTCGCTCGTATGAGTGTGTGGGGGAGAGGGGCAGTGTATTTAAAATAGTTACTATCATCTCGTCTCCTCCTCTCCTCCGTCAAAATTTGGGCATTAGTGTGAGGGGAGAAAAAATCCAGTGAAACTCACAGGGCTCTCTCCTCCTACAACTGTAGATGGAACATCGGGGGGAAAACGCTGGATGTACGAGCCAACTCCGCAAAATTCATGGGGGCCAACCATACCCTTTGGAATGAACTAGTTTATTTTCTCTATCACTTTTGCTGGACATTGAAGAGAAAGGGGTGGGCAGGCGGGGAGCCGGAAGTTGGGATCTTATCATTTTTATCAGGGCAGCCACAGTTGTGTGGTCGTTATTTATTGCCCTTCACACGTATACATATGCCCACACGCTCGCATGTACACACACGTATACACACAAACAAAGGCATATATATGTATACTTGTATATGTAATACATATGTGTGTACGTACACACATACACTGAAGCATATGCATTTGCACAGGTATGCACATATACACACTCGTATATGTGCACACTATCCCGTCTCAAACCACCATCCACCAGTTCAATGCAATGTGCGCCTCGGCTCCATCCTCATCTTCCGCGCTCCTGTCCTCTCTAGTCCTCACTGTATTTAATCCAATATCCTTCCATTCCTCACGACGCGCTCCATTTGCAGCTCCTTAAATAATCCCATTTCCCACACACACACACACATACACACACACACACACACACACATACACACATACACACACATGCACACATCTACAAACATATTAGCAGTACATGGAGGACGTGTATGGATGGGTGCATGTTTGTGTGGGTGTGTGTACTTATGTCGGTGTGCGTGTATGTGAGTGTGCTTCCATGACAGAATACAAATGTCATGAAGCTCCTGGTATTACGCGAGTGTGGAAGTCGTACAAGAGAAAGAGCTTCGCGCGTCGGAGTTCCCGCTCCATTCATCCTCGCTCTGTCTCTCTCTCTTTCTCTCTGCTGTCCGCTCTGAGCGGTGACGACGAAGGACTGAGACGAGACGGGATCCGACTGATGGTTCAAGTCCGGCATGGAAACTCTAATTTCCAGCCCGTGGCTGGAATTACCCAGTAATTTAATCCCACACCAACTTTCCCTCCCACTCCACAACTTAAATTAATTACACCCTCAAATTAGTTTTTACCGACTTGATTTAGAATCTCGCCCGCCATCGTCCTTCCGCCCAGCAGGTAATCCCGCAAACCCATATAGCATCCCTATATACTTGCAGATTATGTCATTTGCCCAGTAACCCATCACTGGTTCCCACCACCGCCCTCATGGGGGATTCGAGCGTGAGCGGAAGTAGATCATGCGTAGCCCCAAATAATATACCGAGTTCACAAACGTGTTGGGAGGAATGGGACACTCCCACGGTGCCCCCTGGGCTTGGGGGGTTACGAACATTACAACTTCTTATATCAGTCTGCTATAACGGGATAACGGGATGGATGGAAAATCCACACACGCACGCACCCACACCACACATACACATACGCATACAAGCACGTACACACATACATACAGACACAAGCATACAAGTACGCACGCACACTTACCGACACACACATACAAACACCCACGCTCACTCACGACACACACACACACACACACACAGATATACGTAATGCTCACAATATCTGAACAACTCTGCATACATACGTGTGCCCAACCTCCTGCCACAGGGCATGAAATCGATGAAACCTCCGATCTCGGAATTATCTCTGCAAAGACTCTCCATTACCGGTGTGGCCCTGGAAGAAAGAGAGGGAGCGAGGTAGAGTAGATGAAAGGTGATTTTGATGATGGGTGAAAAAGGGAGGTTGCGACGGCCCACATGATAGTCATCTCATCAAACTAGTGATACTAGTTGTAAAGAAGACGGATATGAGGGGATGGCGTGACAAAATACCCGCCGTAAAACCCACCTCCCAGTAACTCCAGGCCGAGACCATAGACAGGTGAGGAGAAAGTTGTATTGTTTTCCCCGCCGCTTCCCACTCCGCCATCATCATCTCTTCTTCTGCTCCGCCAAGATGAGCAAGCTCATACCTTTTGAAAGTACCCTTGAATGTGGTTACACCATATAAGCCTAAGTCTACTCAAGGCCTGCTTCCCACCCCACTGCCCCCACCCCGTCTCATCCTTTAAAAAGTTCGGAGAAAGTCTATATAGATGCCTACATGTACACACATGTGTACATATCTACACATGCCTTGGGAAATCCCTGTGTTTGCGCACGGCTGGTAAATTCTCTCTGTATGCCGGAGAAAGTGCACATTTTCCCTTCTTTCCCCACAATTTTCTCTCAGCTGTTTGTGTATATGCAGTAGTAGTAGCATGAGCTTCCTGAGCCCACCCTTGTAGTTGGTGTTCGGAAAGGCGAGTGGTGATGGGTCGTGATTGGGCCAGGGCAAAAGAGAGTGAAAGACAGGCGGAGTGGACTGACTAGGGAGGGGAAGAATGAAGGTAAAGCGAAAAGAAAGGGCTTCTGACCCATGAAATTGAAGTTGGTCGTCGTTGGCGGCGGACGAGAGATGCCTGTGTCACGACGTCCTTTAGTCTAACACACAAATGTACACATATACGCACTTACACACACATATATATATATATATATATATGCATATACATACACTCGCTCATACACGGGTATTGATGGGTAGCCATGAGCGATCTGCCGTGCTTTCCCCAGTTTTTTTTATTCACGCGCCACTCTTTACTGAGAGTAACCCTCTGACGAGGGATGGGAGAGAAAGGTCTCCCATACATGCAGTTGAGGATGAGCAAAGTTAGGATGATGGGGAAAGAAAGAGACAGCCATTTCCTTCCCCCTCAATCCTTTCCCTTTGGTTCATGATTCCATGACAACGGCTCGTCGGCCCGTGTAATGAGAACGTATTGAAGAATAAAGGGATTAAAGAGTCTGAGGGGAGGCCAATTGCCGAGTAAAATTCCCAACTTGGACTTTATGTATTTTGAATCGGTTGGCGGGGGTTAAAGGATGTCAAGGTATAGGGGATTTGCAAAATGGAATTGCTCCTCCTTGATAGACGACCCGGGTTGAGGGGAGGTATGATGATGATGATGATGATGATGGACTGGAAGATTGTCTCCATTCCAATATCGCCCAGATGAAACTGCTCAAAAAAGTTCATCCCCCTGAACGTCCCTTTGGCTATCAGGGTTAGCTTTATGATATTATATTGTAGTTTACCCATACATCTCGTCCACCGCGTTTCGTGGCTACATGGGATTTAACCGATTTTTCCAAATCCAATTACACTTTTCAAAAAATCTCCTAACATTACGGGGTCATTTGTTCGAAGGATTTAACAGAGTATGGTTGGACTAGCGTTTGGGACGTGGCGGGAAGGCAAGGACGGTAAACGAAGTGGGGAGAAGATTGGTGCAAAAATCCAGTTGTCTAGCTGTTCCACACAAGATGCTGAGTATAGCAGCGATTCCAAGTGAGAACGAAGGATAGGAATTTGAGAGCCGTGCACTAACAGAGAGAGCCCTTCCCCATAGCTCCCTTTGCAAACAACGTGAAAGGTAAACTTTTTTGAAAAAAAAAATTCGACTTGAATACTGCTGGCAGCTCCACTTTACCTCACAATACATTTCACGATTGAATTTCCTCGTGTGGCTGGAGCTATCCTGACGATGAAGCTAACGGGATGAATAGCTCAGGGATTCACTATGAAAAGTTTTCGGAATGAATTGTAAAGCAGCGAGGCTACATAAATAAATTTGCGATGGCAACGACAAGGGCGACGACTCTGCCTCAATGGTGACGACAACTGGCTCAATTCCGGGAATTTTGCATCCCAACCTCTCCCGGCACATCCCCACCAAACTCATGCTGAAGTCAACGTTACCCGCTGGATGAGTGAGTCAAGTTGGACAATGTGATGTGTGATGTACGTATGGACAATGTGTAAAACATTTCAATTATTCTCCCGGCACATCCCCACCAAACTCATGCTGAAGTCAACGTTACCCGCTGGATGAGTGAGTCAAGTTGGACAATGTGATGTGTGATGTACGTATGGACAATGTGTAAAAAATTTCATTTAATCCCGTTAATCTCAGCTTGGCATAGCTATATTTAGGTTTATCCTCTACCAAATCGTACGTACTCTTCGAGACCAAGACCAGCGAGCATGCGTGAACATCTTCAAGTAGTATCATTAGCCCAGCCCGGATCAGTTTCATATCGGAACTGCAAGTCTTTATATCTTGCAAAAGTTTCACTTGCTCATTCCACATCTGTATGCAGACTCTTCAAGTTTACTTAGGCCCTTGTTGGACATTTTTACGAGGAGAAAAACAACTGCGTACAATTGATACGATTGAATCAGACATGGCTGAATGCCCGGGCCAAACTGTATCCGGCTAGTTTGAGATGTAGAGTCTAGAGGCTCAAGTCCGTGCCAATTTCCCTTACTATCGACACAACAGCTGGACCAGCCAAGAGAATTTGACACGAAATTTGTACGGGAAACAAGGGGATTAACTTTTGTGTTGACGGGGAATCCAGCACCCCACCGATAGGCAAGAGTGAACCTACATACTCCGTCTGGGATTGTGGGGAGAGAATAGTGAAAGTGAAGGGGAAAGATTGCGTGACTGCATTAGCGTAGTATTCACTTACTCCGCGCTTGGAGGGAAACCGGCTCTCAGGATGCTCGCTTACACGAACAAATAGAAAGATTTGTTGATTAGTTGATGTAGTCGGCAATCTCATATTTTTACTCGTCATACATGCTCCCCCCTCTAGCACGGACTCTCGGTTCCATCCCGAGCTCTGGAATGGCTCGTGTGCGGGGGATTGACTGACAGGCAGGGGAGCTGGGAGTGAGTTAAATTCAAGGCCCACTTCTTGACTCACCCGTCGTGCGTATATAGGCTGGAGGTTTTCGGGGGAAATGAAAATACCATTGGGAACACGCAAAATGGTAGTCAGGAAGGCTTTTTGGCGGGGAGGGATGTGTGTGTGTGTGTGTGTGTGGGACACCACAAACTATTTTGTTACAACTTTAAAATCCCCTTCCTTCCCGCCTTCTCATTTCTTTGTTTCTAATCCTGTACGAGCGTCTTCAAAGTTTTGTAATGAGGATTTCAAAGCCCAGTCATCAGCAATCACCCCAAACTCCCATGTTCCACTATTCATTTATAATTTGTAGCAGGACAGTCACCATAGTTTCAAGATTTGGTGGGAAACTCAAAAATTGTCAATACAAAAACTATAACATTTATTTATACTAACTATAACAAATATGTTGTTGTAAGGGATAACAATAATTGTAAGGGAGTAATAGCTGAATAACATAATATTTTTTTACTACAGCTGCTGGAGATATGAATGACATTACTACACCAGAGTTGTCCACTCCTTGCTCAGTTAACTGGAACCCTGCACATTTGTCCCCTACTCAGTCAGTACCCTTCAGGTCCTATAGTGGGTCTTAAGTATGAAATTATTCTCAAGTATGAAAAAAGGATCCCTCCAGCCGCACTGGAAAATTAGGGAGTAATTATGTGTTAAGTCACAGTGATAAACGCAAGTGCAGAGCTAGCTGGATTTTGTGGGCACTTGAGTTTTGTGGGACAAATTACTTTGCACTGCCAAAAACTGGAAAAATTAAACATTGCGACAACACAAATGGAAATCTTACTCCATAATCTTCCAACTCATAGAATTTTATTGGTAGGTAGGTAGATTATAACAGTCATATGGAGATGTATTTTTCCACATGAAAATCCTGCCTCAAATCTTACCCAAGTATAAATTTCATGTATGGCGAGCATTGAGGCGATGACAAACAATTGGAGATGAAGAAAATTCTCAACGATATCCACTTGGCTGGCCCGGCCACCTCTCACCGTTTGGGCCAGTTTGGGAGTGGCCACGTGCCACCTCCAGNCGATATCCACTTGGCTGGCCCGGCCACCTCTCACCGTTTGGGCCACTTTGGGAGTGGCCACGTGCCACCTCCAAGATGTCCCCTGGAATCCGTGACATGAAGCATATTTTCCACCAACTTACTCCAACTGCTAATTATAATCCCTTGTAATCATCCCCCTTAGTGACTATGACGGAGCTGGGAGATAAGAACTCGGTAGTAGTTTCTAATTAAAACTTTTTCATCTGCCACTCACTCCGGCCCATTTGGAGCCCTTAGCACTGCCGGAAAAGCCAGCTTCCGCCTCAACACTTGCTAGGTGAGCCGGGAGAAGTCCCTCCTCAGAAGACGTGTGGATAATCTATGAATGGATCGGGAAAGTTATGCGGCCGCGGCACTCATTTCCTTATCTTATCTCCTCCACCCGCCCCACACCAGTTCACCTCCCATCCACCACCACCACCACCACCACCACTACCACACGGAAGCCATGAACTGGATCTGCGGCGTGGGGCTGAACGGGTCGTTTCTGTATAGTATAGTTTAAATCCCAACACCTATGTTCTCCCACTCCGGAATCGACTTAGTTCACCGCTCCCTAACTTTCAGCTTAATGGATGTACGTAGGATCATAATGATAATCAACACGCAGCATCTGTTTTGGAGGAAAGGAAAATGGGTGAAACGGTGGGGAGGTATGTTATAAATTACTTGTAGACCATTTCAGACGTCTGCCTATATGTTAACTGTATGTACGTGTTTGTATACATGTGTACAATATTGTCTATATATATATATATATGTTTGCATGCTTGTTTATATTCGTATATGCCAGTTCGTATGAATGTGTGTATGTGTGTGTTTATGCGTAACCCGACCATTTAGTCCTCCTTGAAATTCTTGCCGAGAGGGACATGTAACGTGCCATTTCCACTGGGCATGTCCTCCTCCACATTTAACTTTTCCCTTTGAGAATGTCCACTAAATCAAGCAGAACTTACACTTGCAGATCTCAGATTGGAGGGACAAGTTTTAATAGGAGGAATCTAATTATTGGTGGCACCATGGTTATATACGGGGAGTAGTAGTGGTAATACACGTTGTTGAAAGGGTATATTTTTCCCTCGTCGTCGTAATTCTGTCAACTTCTTCCCCGGAACGAGCCTAATTGCCCCTTAGCATGCGCTACGGGAGGCCCGAAGGGCAAATACATAGAAATCGTCGTCATAACACCAACGATATCTCGACCAGCTGTGCGTGCGTGCATGTGTGTGCCTGCCTGCCTGTCTGTGTATAAGCGCCAGCCATGGCTCACCAACTTGGGACTCTGGCTACATAGCTAATGGGAGAAAGAAGTGGACGGGAAAAAATGACGCTGAACTCGAAAGGGGAAAGAACACATAGCAAAATATTTTCAATCTACATAGGGAGAGGGAGAGAGAAAGAGAGAGAGAGACCGAGGGGATACACCAAAAAGGGGAAGACGCGGCTCACGCAAACGTGCCGTATGTGAATCTATGCTAATGTTTCCCGTTTACTCACCACGTCCAAAAGGCGTTTTAGTCCTTTTCCCCACTCCTCCGCACAATAAAAATAACAGTAATAATTTTCAACAATAAAATTTCGTCTCCATATGAGACGGGGACATGCAAGCCCTGTGCCGCTGTCTGCACACACTCGTACACACAAACACACAAACACACGGGCATCCGCACAGACGCGGCCGAAAAAAAAACCTTTATCACTTAGCCATTATTTTCACTTACAATGGAGCAACATTCCACTGCCCCACCATTACAGCTCCCTTTCTTACCCTTTCCCCGTTTCTCCAGACGGAAATAATAGCATGTTTCACTACACTATTATGCTCCCCAGCCGTGGAACTTCTCCCTTTCGGATTCTATGCAGACCGACAATGTAGCCCTTTCAATAATTCCCATATATGAAGACAGAGAGATCCAAGGGGGATCAAAAGAACTGAGCCAAGTTCGATTCTTGCAACGAGGACTAAAGGGGCACAGTGAGTAGTATCACAGTATCACTGTAACTGAAGAGGGAACTTTATGAATGAGCCATGGAGAAAGTTGGGGAAAGTACACATAGAGGGACTTACACAAGCCAGTTCCCACAACTGCCTCTCTGCGTTCCGGCTTGAACATATCCGATATGCTCACGATGTAATCGTACCTTGTAACCAGAAACTCACACAC
>WJFA01003732.1:0-12149 GCA_009870155.1 Pseudobourletiella spinata | reverse complement strand
GAATTATTAAGCAACATTTAATGTAAACAGCTGTGTAGGTTGCGGAAGCAACTGATATCCTCCACCCTCCAGATTTCTCATGTCTAATTAAATTAAAACGGGGAAGGATGAGCAGTCTGACCGGAAAGCATGGAATTTCTAAGGTACGCAGTATTTCCACTCCAAGAGCGTGGCAGTCAGTGCTTCTATTTCTGAGCGGTAGATATAAGGAACCAGAGCAAACAAATGTGGGTGGACCAATTCCGGATCCGGATTGCAATCATGAAAGCAGCATTAGGTGAGGCTATTTATTTCGGATAACATATCTTCCCTGTTGACCCAAAATTTCAAGCACGGCTAAAAAACGACAAATCTAAGACATTACTTCTCCTGTCAACTCTCGATACAGTGCAAAATCTTGCAAAAATCCTTCTGCAGCCTTCTCAGCCAACTCTGGGTTTTCATCGACCCATCTTCGGATGGTGGCACTAATAGCATCGAATGGGTTACCCTCAATCTGTTCCACGTTTCCAAAGTTTTTCATCGCAGCCATGAATCCTCCCATGCAAAGACCGATCATAAATCCAGGAATAAATTTCTTCCTGAAGTCTTCCACGAGCTCCTGCAAGGCACAACACATCATGTTTATTTTTTTAAAAAAGTGACACTCAGATCGTGAGGAACCATCTCACAGGCAACCGAAACAAAACTTTCATAAATTTCATATCATCCTGTGCCCAACTCGATCTCAACCTAGTAATCACGGAAAATCGGTAGAGTTGTTTCTACCAACAATAATTGAAGTAAACCATTCCGTTTTTATTGTGATGGTTCAAAGCTCCTACCGCGAAAGTAAAGTTGATCTTCCCTCCAAGCACTGACACATCCTCCTCAAAGTGGCCATAATAGTGACGTAAAAGATTTTGCCACTCTCTCTTCCGCACATCTCGCTGGAGGCTCGTAAACATGTAGTATCCAATGTCGAGGCACGGGGACCCAACTCGAACGATCTGAATGCAGTCAGAGTTTTTTCATTTTAATCACTGTATTTTCATCGCTTATATCTCTTAAGATGCCCTAATCGAAACGGGCATTTCCACAAAAAGATTTCCGTGGAAATTAACCTGGAAATCAACGAAAATATGATTCGTATTGTCAGTCATTTCTGAATCCCTTTGAAAAAGCATGTTGCTACTCCAACAGTCTCCATGATTGACTACAGTGCACACGTGTCCACTCTCTTCCTTGAGGGACTCTCCAAACCGCGATGTGAAACCAGATTCCACTGCACCATTTATCCAGTTAAGTGCAAACTGGACTTCTCTGGAATTTTTTCGTTTCTGTAAACAGAAGCTCTTAATTCCAAGGCTTCAATAAACAGATGCAACAGGTAAGTAAAAATGTACTTACTTGTAAAACTTGAATCGCGACCTTGTAAATAGGAATCGTTACACTTGCTACCTCTTTCCCACCGCACTCTGAAGTCATAGAATCACGTAAGAAGGGAAATGTCTCATAAATGGCGTCATGATTTTTGAACTTGGAAAGGAGCATGTGGGACGTGGTGTGGAGTTTGGCCAAGTTTCGGAGAACCAATCTAGAGAATTCAAAAAGCAACACATATTTTCCAATTATTCCCGACTTTCTGCATCATTAGTTCTAGAGCAAACATACTTTGCCTGCTCCAAGTTTTGGCCCACAGTCTTGTCCAGGAGAGTATAATTCCTCTTCGCCAAATTTTCCAAAACAATCATTTCCCCATCGGCGTGGAAGCATCTGGGAGCCACGTTGAAGTAGAAGGGAACACTGCGGAGTTAAATCGAAGCAAAAGTCTTCAGTAGGACGGTCGCGATTCAATTCAGCTTCTTCCCAATTACACATATATGTTTTAAGAACCTCAGGTCTGGACGCTGATCCACGATTTTTCGTAGCTCGGGGAGTAAGACATTGAAGAAGGCAGATTCTTTATCGAAAAATTCCAAATTCCGTAGCTTTTCCGAGTGTTGCTCATTATTCGTCAAGGATTTTACGAAGAGCTCCACCGGTTCAGCTTCTTTGCGGTGAACCGTGACGGCAAAGCACGCACTTGAAAAATGCTCCCCATGTAAGTTAGGTGTCACCACCTCCACACCGGTTATTTCCCCGCTGAAGCCGTGCTTCTTTAAAATTTCCGCGTAAAACTCTTTACAAATATTCGCCATGGATGCGGTACACGACACTGCAGCGGGATGAATTTACGAGGTTGGAGGAAGCTGTTACCTGAACGACGATAGAGAGTCACTTGAGGTAAGGGCGATGAGTCTCACTGACAGTAGTCTGGTTTATTATTGTCAATATAATCATTCCGGAGCGCAAAAAAATATTTTTTCAAACCATGGCTGCGCGGACTTTTGGATTCGCTAATGGAGCACACTTCTATAGCCTACACGAGCTTGACGACGGACAGTCACAATGTATATGAATCGCTTGAACCCGTTCACGATTCTCAAAAATGACGAATAACTGTAGTTGTATAGAGGTAGCATTTGACAAAGCTCGTTGGTCTTGCAATTAAAATGATAAAAAGGCCTCACTTATCGTTTAAAAAAGGTCATGCAAAGTGACCGTTTTTCTAATTGTGCCTATGTAACCTTATTTTATGTTGATGGTTAAGTAACCAAAGAACATAAGTATGCTTTTGAACGATACAGCATATCTTAAGGCTATGCACCGGTACTTACGTAAACTCCAATCACGTTCAATCTGGAAACCATTGTCCATCGATGGCATCTTTTAATACTATTTGCTTTTTCCTGCCATATTGGCTGGCTTGGATCCACAAACTCCCCCAGATCTAGCTAGCCTTGAGTAACGGTTGCAACAGACTTGCAAATTTCGTGCTCGGAAGCCAAAAATTCAAAAAATTCCATTAGATGGAATTAATGATATGTAAAATCCGGAGTAAATTATTGCGTAAAATTAAAAATTAAAATAAAGTGTAAAGCAAAGCAAAAATTAAATATCTGGATTGCAGATTACTTTGTTGGATTGTGCGATCCATAATCCGTAATCCATTAAATTTTTGGTGGATTGCATATCACAGGATACGATGGCTTCCTCCAAAGAAACCTCTATCAGCACGTTGAAATTGCAGAGGTCGCTACAATTCATGTCATCAGGCGGCGATTTCGTGAAGTTCACCTAGCCCGTAAGCCAGTTTGAGGATATTATTATTTCGCTGTTTGAAGAGAAAAAGGTTTGAACCTTGGTATGCGCAAAGTCAAGATTAGAAAAGCATGTATACTTTTATAATCTTGGCACAAAGTTAGGTGCATTTTAGGTGGACATTTTCGGGAAAACTTCAAAAGTCAAATTAGGTCCATTGTCCCAAATTGTCCCGCACAACCACGAAAAACCAAACTCTCAATACTGATGTCATTTGCCAGGGATGAAAAATGTGAAAACTGTGAGCGCAAGTCCCACCGACCTCTTTTCAAAATTACGACTAGCCTCTGAAAATAAGAAACCTTCAAAATCAACACTGATGTCAGGAGACTTTTATTTCATAGTTAAAGCTTTTCATGAGACATATCAACGTGGTATTCTCGAAATTAACAAATTATAAGGGTTGTACATTCTTTCAATTCCGAACGATTCCAAACATGGTCATAAAACACACATTAATGTTACAATATTATAATTATTATTATTATTATTATCATTACACTACTAATTTCGCGACTTCCTTACAACTAAACGTTTCCGTATTTATACACTAAAATCCACTAAAAGATAAAACCCACATGATTTTTTCACGACCTTGTCCTACCTAACTACAGCTTACATGTGAATCCATTTAATGAGATTTCTCAGATGCAGCAAAATGTGTTTTAATAACAACAACAACAACGACGACGACGACAAAAGCACTATAGACCCACGACGATACACTGATGATAATAATTATAATAATAATAACAATAACACTCTAGAGGTCAGCAGCGGTATAGATCCACGCAATATCCACCGTCAACAATCGGCAAGTTCCGCAAGCATGAGTACAAAAACGGCATACATATTTATTTTGGATCCAATCTCAATTCCCAGCGTATACACAGTTACAGAATTATATATATATATATATATATGTATTCATATAATATGCCTTCAAAATCTTTTCAAACATCCAGGCAAGTGTCACGATCAAATAAACACATAGATCAATCCCATCTTACAAGCTATTAGAAACTGAGAGAGAAAATCTCACTTGAAATGGACAGGACGTGTGGATCGTAACGGAAACGCTCATAATTTCTCAGTCAGTCAGCATTACTTGCTACGGGGTTACATAGTATGCATTACGTCTGTGTGTGTGTGTGTCTGTGCACATTTCCTTATCTCTGGACAATAGGCTGAGACGGTTGGAAAGGAATACAAATCATGTATAACTCACACAGTCATCCAACACTACATTTACCAACACTAAAAAAACTAGCTAAAAAAACAGTTCAAACTTGACTTTGGTAGCACTCCGGGGCGTGGGGGAAAATCGACAATAATAATAATAATAATAATAAAAACGTATATCAACGTATGGATAAAACCGTACTTTCACGATAAAATCAAATCCAAATAATAATTTTTAACACAACATTTATAATAATTAACATTTAATCATAATTTGTAAAAACAAACAAATAAAGACTTTTTTATCCTCCCTTCCACCATAAAAAATAACCGCTATGATAATTCCATTAAAATCCTTAAAAACAATGTGACGCATCTCAACTAGATTGTTGTGGCTAAAAAATACGAGTCAAACACACACTCAACTCACTCACATCCTACATCATATCATCTTCGATTCTCAAATTACAAGGAAATCTACAGGAACTCGGCCGCCGAGCCAAAATCTATCCTCTCACCAACCACCCTTTTCACAGCAAATATTTAACAACAACATTGTGTAACAACAAAGCTATAACTCAGCTTATAGCTCTTCCCCTTTGGTAAACTGTATATACATGTTTTCCCCGACAAAATTCTTGAATGTGAACTCACTCGAAAGATTCCGGAGGAGACGCGCCGCAGAGGACTATACTCCCCACTTCAACCACTCATCATCGTTCCTAACTTACTATTGACAATCTCCATTTCATCCAACACCACCACCACCACCATCATCATCATCATCATCCCCATCCTCATCGGCATCAGCATCATTTCACAGCGCGGCACATAACAGTCAGGCCTGCTCTTTCCAGTCCCTTGGTACGTTAAATCATTACGAAACACTGGAGCTACAACACATTCTCTCTCTTGCATTGTCACTAACTACAACATCACTTGCGTAAAAGTGGGACAGACACTGTAATTATTCCGGAAATGCGCGTATAGTTTTACTACATAACGACTATGTACAATCAGACCCATTTACAGATAGACCTCGCACTCGGGGCTCCCTGAGGAGCCAAGGTTTTCCAAACAACTCAAACTCCTCCCTCTCACCGCCCCACGTGGATAAAAAGACGGCTCAATTTTTGACATACTTAAAAAAAGCACGAGTTCACAAAGAACTGCCCTACCACCGGATCCTTATTTCAAATCTTCAAAGGGGACAGAAAAAAAACAAACATTCATCCACCATCACAACTTCCCGCAGAAATATTTCCCTCAAGTGGCAGCCAATAGTCATGATGTGGGTGATTAGAATTACCATTTTGAAAATTCACACAACTGCTCGTCACATGGATAATAGGCACGGACATGATACACCCAAGCATTATTATTGGACAGAAAAAAATCTTATTGTATACAGGCTGTTCAAAATTACGTCATCTACAATCAAAGTACTTGAGAGAGGCATCTTTCTTGTAAGCGGCGAGGCACCTCAGTCGGATTTCCTGGTGGTGCTCCCGTGCACAAAAACTTTGGCCATAAAGTACAGTAATATTGTAATATACTTACAGCTAAAAGCATTTAGAATATAGCACTCAACAATAATAATAATGACAACAATAATAATAATAGCAACAACAGGGATTGAAAATTAAAGGCAAATATTCTCCGGCATTTCCATCAAGATACAAATAATTTTTTCATCATCCTCATCCTACAATAATAATGTTTGGTGTTTTAGCTCCATTACGACCATGGTATGTGATACGTATTAATGATAATAATAATAATAATAACAGCTTTTCCATTTTTTTATATCACTATACACAGTGTTGTACATCTACACAGCATGTTCCACCCAAATCCCTGTTACAATTTAAACGCAAAGTTTTACGTACATTTGGGTTAAAATATCACAACCAAAATCTTTCCCTTCGTCCTTTTTCTACGCCCCACACTAGTTCATATAAAATCTCCTCATACTTTCTTCATCCCTCGCCACCCTTGTCTCCGGCGTGTAGCGATGAGACTCAAGGAGCAACAATAATTCCGAATTTTTATATTTCAACATCAAAAAGCTCAAGACTAGTAAGAGAGTTGACGATTCAGTAGTAAAACTATTATTATGTCGTTGTTCCAATTTCTCATACTATATTAGCTTGCATACAAAACATTTGGTCGGGGGATTTTCATTGGGAAAAAGACGAGGGTCTAAGATCATTTGACGGAATGGAACGACATTTTCAATTTTATAATTCAAAACAATACAGCAATACATGCTAAGTTCACAGGGAATCAAATTACGAGTGTTAACATTTTTTTACGCTTTAGCAGCATTGTAAGAAATTTTCTAGACACAGAGACAACAACAAATATTCGAGTAGTAGAGAGTAAAGCCATAAAGCTGTAAAATCCCACGCCGCCATCTTCATGTACTATTTTGCCCATTTTCTTTTCTTCTCCATATTCCCGACAAGCTCAAAGCTATCGGAAAATGTCTCGTGACATGGGACGAAGGACTGACGACAGGGGTGCAGACAAGTCTCTCAAACGTAGTACATACGTCACCGCAGGAGACACCAAGGCAGAGAGTTACAGCAAGTCATCCGAGTGCGTCCACCACTGGACAGCGCGCAGGACATCATATAGGAGAGGTTTTTAAGCTCCACACAGGAATCTCATCACATATTAGTAAGTCACCTGACTGGGACAACTCCGTCATACCGAGGAGGAATATAGCCATGCTTTACAATATATTTATTTCCCATACATATATATTTAGCCCTACACCCGCTACATTAGCTATTTTCCACAGAGGGCGTCGTCGAGTCAATCTTCGGCAGGATTTGTTTCTGTTTGAAAATCTGCTTCACGCCCCCGCCCCCGCTACTGCTGCTCACCCCGCGGCCCTTGCCGCCCTTCTTCCCCGTCGCGGCCGCACTCATGATGCTAATCGCACCGTTGTTCAGCGGCGGGAGACTTATGGTGATGGCACTCGGGTTCAGATTCAAGCCCAGCCCGCAGTCGTTCGTGCTCGAGTCGGGCGTGGCATTTTGGCGGGAGTCATCGGAGGCGACGTCTGCCGAGGCCGGGCCCGTCTTGATCAGGGTCATCCCATCCGCCGTCAGGGTGAGTCCGCCCTCCTTCTTGGGTGCAATCACATTCATCGTCTGACCCTGCTGGGTCTGGACTGTCGCCTGCTGTCCCGTGGAGACGACCGTGTTCCCCAGGGGGAACTGGCCCAGTTTCACCGTCGTCGTCGTCGTCGTCGAGGGGTGGGCCGCGGCTGCCGTCTGCAAAGGCGTCGACGGCTGGAGGAACAGCGTCCCATCCGCCGGGTTCAGGATCAGATTCGGCAGTGTGAGGATCGTCGGCGTGGGGAAAAAGTTCATGTTCATGTTCATGTTCATGGGCTGGAGGCTGAAGCCTTGAGGACCCAGGTTGAAAGACTGCGGTAGGATTGTAAAGGGGAGTGTCTGCTGCTGCTGCTGAGCCACTTGCTGCTGAACCTGAGCCTGCTGATGAGCCAGCTGTTGGAGGAGGAGTTGCTGTTGGAGGTGCAGT
This sequence comes from Pseudobourletiella spinata, assembly GCA_009870155.1. Classification (NCBI taxonomy): domain Eukaryota; kingdom Metazoa; phylum Arthropoda; class Collembola; order Symphypleona; family Bourletiellidae; genus Pseudobourletiella; species Pseudobourletiella spinata. The sequence goes on along the minus strand of WJFA01003732.1, from coordinate 4,229 downwards.
TGGGCCTGCTGCTGCTGCTGCTTCTTGCTCAGCCGTTTCTTCTTCTTTTTCGAACCTCCCGCAGTACCGCAGACCGTCGGATCGATCACCATCGTGGTTTGCTGCAGGAGCGGTTGGAGCTGCTCATGGTGGTGCTGCTGCTGCTGGTGGTGCTGCTGCGGCTGCGCCTGCTGCTCATATATGAACGATGGTTGCTGATCCCCCGCAGTTGTCTGCGGGGATATGATCAGCTGGCCACCCGGATTCCCCGCCGAATTCAGGAATATCGGCTGGATCGTCTGGAACAGGGGGTAGCGGAGCGATTGGCTCCCAACTGAATTTCCCGGGCCGCCGGCCGTCGTAATAAATTGGCTCGTCTGAAGGTCCTGCTGCGGCAGCAGGATGGACGTCGGGTTCGTCGTCAACGTCGTCGTCGGAGTCACACTCACCACCGAGCTGGACGTCAGTATGGAGCTGGTTGCCACCACGGGTTGGACCATGGTCTGAGCAGAGGACACGAAGGATGTTATACAGCTCGTTGCGACGGAGCTCGGAGGTAGCGGGAGATTCAAAACTGTAATATGTGAGGATTCAGATGAAGGGGTGGTAGTAGTAGTAGTTGTAGTAGCACTAGTGGTGGTAGTGCTGATGGTGGTGGTTGTAGTCGTGGACGTTCCACTAGCATTTGCAACTGACGACGCAGTTTCCTTTGGCATTTGACTCGCCTTTCCCGCTAATAAAATCTCCTTCACCTCCACTTTGACATCTTGCTCCACTTTGTGACACTTGCTGACATCCTGTTTCACATCTTCAATCTCTTTCTTGTTCTCCTTCGTTTCGGACACTGGTGCGGGAGCGACGACGGTAACGGTGGGTGACTCTGCCGGCGGTGGTACAACAGCTCCTGCCTCCTCCTTTATTTCCGCTTTGGCGGACTGGAAACGATCCACCACATCCTGGACCAATTGCAACGGGGATTTTTCGCTCTGCTTCTCTATTGTCACGACCGGGATCGGTGGAGTCGTCATCTTGTCTCCTCCTCCTCCTCCTCCACCTCCTCCGCCACTCCCTGAAGAACTTGGTAACTGAACCTGGCCACTCGGCCCGCCACCGCCGCCGCCCACCATGGAAATCGTGATGGAGCTGGGCAAGGACTGGTGTATGAGGGTACTCGCAGGAACTGTGGCGGCTGGGGCCGAGGTGACGATCGGACTCGAGGTCACCCGCTGGAACTGCAGTGGGAGCGGGATGATGTTCACCCCGTTGTTGATGAGCGTCGCCGTGGCACTCTGCAGCGGCTGCGCCTGCGGCGTCATCTGCAACGTGCTCATCCCACTGAACAGGCTCGGCTGGATGGTGACGGAGGGGAGCGGGACGCCGGCTCCCGCGGAGCTCGTCGTGATCACCGGGGAAATGGAGAAGCCCGTGTTGAGCACGCTGTCCGCGGAGGTCGTCGTCACCGGCGTCGTCGAGGTAATCGGGAACAGACTCACGCCCTCAGTCGGCAGAGTCGTCGTCTGACTAGGAGCCACGGAGGTGACGACGAGTTGTCGGTGGGGCGGCGGCCGGTTCTGCTCCGGCGGTATCTGCCGCACGTCAATGTTCGGACACGGGGAACTCGCCCGTTTCTTCCCCAACTTCGGTCCCAAGTGGTGCTGATGGAGTGGCTTTTTCCCACTTCCGCCGCCGCCGCCGCCGCTGCCACCGGAGTTCCCTGCCGACGCCGTCAGGCCCGCCGGCCAAAACGTCACTGTGGATGACGTCGTCGCCGTTGGGCTCGACACTAAGGTAATTCCGGTTCCGGAGTTGGTTCCGGACTCCAACATTGTCGTCATCGTCGCCGTCGTCGACATTGTCGTGGGTACCAACGGCCAAGGGAGTCCGAAAGATTCTCCCTTCCCCTTCGAATTCACATTCCGCACCGTCAGCGTCACCTTGGCTGGGGGGAGCGCCGTTGGGGCGGCGGAGCTCATCGGCGTCGGCGTGGAGTTCGTCGAGCGGTTCCCTCCGAACACGCTCGGCTCCGAGGACACCGAGGATGCCGGCGACATCTCAGTCTGCAATGGAAAATTCTCATTCATTATTTCCAAACCCTTCAACATTAGCTAATGTGGCTGACATCAAGGGTCATGTCCTCACCTGGGGCGTCTGCGTCGTCGTGTCCGGTGACTGCTGAGAGAACGGGACGGAGACGCTCCCACTCGACGTGCCCATGGGTGGGGAGCCCTGCGGGATGAAGACTTTACCTCCAGGCCCATTCCCGCCGGTCCCTTCACTGATCCGCCGCTTCTTCTTCCCGCTCCCGCCCCCATCCGTACAGTCACCTGGAACATCAGAAAGGCAAACGCTCAGTTAATTTCCACTCAAAATTTTACGAATTTCCCGCCATACAATCCATCCTCCATGAGTCATCATCATCTTCGTAACCTATGCTCAACTCCCCTAACGATCCCAGCGCTAATGACCGTAATTAGGGGAACAAGAGAGGAACCATCAAATTATATTTCTTTTAATGATACATGGGGAGCCCTGCGGGATGAAGACTTTACCTCCAGGCCCATTCCCGCCGGTCCCTTCACTGATCCGCCGCTTCTTCTTCCCGCTCCCGCCCCCATCCGTACAGTCACCTGGAACATCAGGACAGCACAATCTCTACGTTAATTTCCATTGAAAATTTTACGCATTTCCCGCCTCACAATCCATCCTCCATGAGTCATCATCATCATCATCGTAACCTATGCTCAACTCCCCTAACGATCCCAGCGCTAATGACCGTAATTAGGGGAACAAGAGAGGAACCATCAAATTATATTTCTTTTAATGATACACTCCCCTCCGCCACCGCCAGTCCGAATATGGCCACACTTTCGTGGCAATCCCGACTCTCATCAGTGAGTTCCCCGGTTCCATTCCGTCGGCCCAGTCTATTTACTCCGTTCCCAAGGCTCAGCGGGCTCCCCTCATCAAACCCACCCTCCGCAGTCTTCAATACATTAATAATAACGGCAATCCGGCCCATCACACTGCTACTACTTCTACTAATAGTATACAATTTTCAATTTGTTGTTCCCATTTCGCATGCATGTATGCAGGAAATGGGAATGCATTCGGGGAAATCCATAATAATAATAAGAAGAATAATAACAATAATTGTCCCGCACAGACCCAGTGGGTCCCCTTCCCATCCCAATACACTACATAACATATCATCATTTCATAATAGTGCCTATGCCTACCACTGACTGCGACTGTGAGTTGGGGCGCGTGGGTGCATCCCAATCACACCCACAGGACAATCCGGACGGCTCGTTAGTCTTGTCAAAACAACAACAACAACAGCAGCAGCAGCAGCACCAGCCACTGCTCCTCAACTACTGCTCCATTCCCCCTGGAGCACTGTCACCGTCGTCCACAGAAACCTATACACTCTGGCGCTGGCTCGTGCTAAAACTTCATTCCACAGGCACACATTCCAACATACATACATCATCAACACACATCCAGGTGTGTCCCTCAATCATTAAAAAAGGGATAATGATGAGAGTGAATATCCATTGCCGCCATATTATATACCTGTTTCCACCAGCTACTACCATTACACATTGCACACATGCACACACGACACACACACACACATTCACACACGCCATAGACAAACACACACACGCGCACACACGACATAGAAACACACACTCACACACGACATAGACATACACACACACACACACACAAACACACATACACACGGCATAGACACACACACTCAGCGGAACCTCTTATCCCACCCGAGTAATAGACTAAATTTGCGGATTCCAAGGTGCTAAAATCCACACCTCCATTAAATAGTGCCAAGAGGAATAATTCTCTCCGACATAAAAGTCAAGCCATTTCGCAGTCCACCAATATTAACACCAACCGGCGGAGTCGTGAGGAAATCTTGGGTAGCTTTCCGTTCACCTTGACGTAGTGTAGTAGTATAGTGCATTCCCCATGCACGTGGATAATGATGAGCCAATACCAATTCGGAGCAGAAAATTCATGTATGGCAATAGTAGTAGTACGCACGTACATGCATCATCATCATCGTAGTACAATATACAAACTGCCATACGCCGTGTCGTTGTCGTCGACGTCGTCGTCGTAGCCTTGCTATTCCGAGTGAGCCAAAAAACCAGTCATCAACCTTTGTGAATAAGATTCTCTCACTCACTCATTCCATCACTCACTTACTCTCTCACACTCTTCCTCTT
>WJFA01003731.1:0-12149 GCA_009870155.1 Pseudobourletiella spinata | reverse complement strand
CATGTTGCTCCCGTGGTTTGAAAAGTTTACAGAACGTAGTATCATTTTATATGTTTTAAGGGCGATGAGGGCTGATATGCTCCAAATTATGTTATGCACCCGCACAAGTTATATAGGTGATTTCTCCAACAACGCCTCATTTTATTCCCTCCCAGTGTGTGTGTGTGGTGCGAGTTTGAACAGTGCCACGAATGGAATCCGCGGTGATAAAATTCACAGACTTTACAGCGAACTCATGGAAGCACACAGGGCGCACGTATCTGAACATATCAATGTTTTCAATTCTTCGCACCTGCTCGGTTAACAAGTACGGATGCACTGGTAGTTCCAATGATACTAATTACATCACCGATTTCATTTTGCCAAGCCCTACATCCGTTGACTAAAAATCCAAAAAAAACATTCCGGATGTGTTCATGTGGGAGTGAGACGTAGTCAAAAAAAACTGTAGGGTAAATGGTCGCGTGCTCGCGTGACTACTTGCTATTGTGGGAAAAATCTCGGGTGGATTCCTGTCCTTTTCGGACACAGTCAACGGCCTACCTTGTGCAGAGGTAAAACTGCAAAGGCAATAACATCTTGGGGATCTCTTAAAAAAATAAAAATGTTTTCCTTTCTCATATGCACTTGAGATGATTGCATGGGGATCGTGAGGAGAAATGTGAAATTTGAACGTGGGACAGTTCCGTCATGACCCCCCTCACTGGTCATGAAGGAAAATTAATAGTGTTTCCTCCATGAGGGCAGAACTTGTCATTTTTGGCAAATCGCGTGCTCTTGGTTCGCCGTAAATCCCTGCACTCAAGATTTACCATCCAAGTGAGGCACATATGCATGGTAGGCGGCTATGAATTTTACAACTTTGACGATTCACTGACTGAGTGAGAGCCCTTCAGAAGGATATTGCTGCTACGGGTCTTCAATATTCAAATACGCGATCCAGATATCTCTAAAAATCAGATATAAGAGACTATGCAATTGAGGTCTCTCACATTGATGACTTATGTTATTATTGAAATGTGTGAGGCTAGTCACTGGATGCCAAATCCCTTTAGCAGGGACTTTCCGCGCAGTCCCTTGTTCGACTGTATTGGTCGTGGAAGATATCCGCGTTTATGTTTGTAGTCTCAAACACTGGGTAGCTCGTACAGACCAGTGCAAATCCGTGGGAAAGCACATAATAGAGAGAGGCGAGAATGGAGGCGAGGGTCTCACCACCGCTCACACCCTTTTTCATTACCATTGCCAATTGCTACACATTTCAAATTATTGGGACCTTTAAAACCGACTTTGGTGGACTTTACTACGCAGCTCAGACCTTACACACACACACACACACACACACACACACACACACACACACACACACACACACACACACACACACACACACAAACACATACACACACACACACACACACACACACACACACACACACACACACACACACACACACACACACATACATACATACTTACCCACTCAAGACACACCAACCAAATGTTCATAAACTCCTATGTAAAAAGTGCAGTTTTGGTTTTTACAGGGTGTCAGTAATGGTGTACGTCTGTTTGTGTGAGCAATGTTGTTCGATCGTATGTATTCTCGCGGGAGTGTGTGTGTGTACTGTATTAGCCCGCTGCCCGTCTCCGCTTTCGGTGAGGAAACAGTTAGGATTTACATGAGAGCTTGGGTCTGCCTCACGACGTTTGGTATCCGAGTCCTTTTTGGCCGACCCCCAAAAATCCCTTCATTTTCTTCCTGAGATAATCCATGCTTGGAAAACCTGGACAAATTTATCGCCACTTCCACTTGAATAGATTATTGCCTCATCGCGGTGTTCCATGCGGCAGTCTTGGTTCTCCGACCCATGTGTTCGCATCATGTGTGCCTCTGCTCCTCCAACTGCATGCTCGCCGCATGTGCCTGCATAATTGTGAGTGTGTGTGAGCGTGACACTTCAGTGAGTTGTATAGGGCTGAAACTAGAGCAGCAGAGAATATACTCACTCTCAGTCAGTCAGTCAGTCCACAGGTTGATTACGGACTACTGGAAAGTGGGACCCAATCGCTCATTTCGGACGAAATTTACCTGTAGTGCTCAGTGCCGGTTGGGTCGGCTAATTTCCTCCGCTTCATGTATCATTTATTCAGAAGTTAAAGTGGATTTTTTAAGAAATTTTATGAAAAAACGAATTTAACTGGGGTGTGAGCCAGAATATTTTTATTTCGTTTAATTGTGATATGTCCTCCGAAGGACTGTTGCTATTCCACGTGTTGATGATTCAACTCCTTGGAGGACGGGTCAATGTTGTACGCACTTCAAGACCGCATTGAAATCGTAAGTATTGATTCATAGTTCAGTACTCCGCGACGGATTAATATGAGCAATTATGGTGGATACGCGGCAGAGACTTGCAGGCTTCGATGGCTACTCCGAGGAACTTCCTCATGTAAAACACAAATACCGCAAAATGTTACGTATAAATATAGCTTCTTGATCGGAGTCACAGGCAGAGCGAAGATACAAAATGTTCAGCTCGTGTGAAGGTTGCGATATAAATGAGCGGAAACGGTACGAAACCGGGAGTACAAGAGAACCGCCGTAGTAAAGCCTGTGTTGTTTACAAGCGCCAATCCCTTGTTTAATCTGTATAATTTAATTCCACATCCCTTGATGTTGTGCACCTGTTGGACGCTCGGTGATGGTGAGATGAAGTGGCGAATCATGAGCCTTGTTGTATATGTATATGTTGATAACATTCAAGTCTTCTATTCAAATATTTAAGGCTCATTTATTTGCCCGCGGCGTAAACGAATCCGCTATCTCTGACATGGTTTTATAACCCGTCCCACGCATACGCCACACTCTGTTTTCACCAGCTTCTAATAATTTCTTCCCTGGAGTTTTGGATGGTACATTTTCAGTGGGATTCCCCGCATTCCGAATCTCCAATTTCTCCTATTATATAGCTAGTGGATTTGTTGAGGGTAGCATTATTAGGCCCGAGAAGTAGCCGCCGTTCGTTACACTGAATGGTCATGTACCCATGATCCATGGTCAGGAATATCTGAGACTGACTGTGAGGTGTACCCTGCACCCTGTCGAATTCATCCGGTGATGTAGCCCATAAAACGTTTAAAAAATTCAGTGTATTCCACTAATATCAAATTATTCACGTGTGGAGAGTTCATCCCTTGCAGACAAATGTTTGGACATATTTTAAACTGTTATGAAACATTGGGAAACGTGGTGCGTGAGTGCGACAAGCAACTGTGGACCTGGAGTTATTGCATGAGTGGCCTTCCGGTTTTATCCCTCTCCCCACGTACTGATAACGGCGCACATGCCGGGGATGAAGTGCAGTACGGCGTACCACCGCGTATGAGTGGAGCAGCAGATTCTCTCAATCAGTAGTTCTAACGGTGGGAACCATGTGTTCAAGGAAGGAGCTGGGCCCACAACATTTGTGACGGAGAATGCTCTGTTACAAGTCAGTTTACTCTCCCACACGCCTTCGACACTAAATCAATATTTAACCGCTGTGTCCGAGTTTGAATCTTATCGTGTATCAGTAGTGATTATCCGGAACGTGGGACTTCCACGACGAACCTTCCCCCAGGTTTTCATATTTTTTTTTCTCGCTCCCTCCACTCGTACAGAGTTTCGAACATGGGAACAAACAGAATTTGGTCGGTCATTCATGTGCTCCTCCGTACTCTAATTCGAACTCCGACTCTAGCAGCAAGGATATGGTATCATAGGTGCGATGTGCCCCACGAACTCAACACCGGAGCCAAGAGTTCCCGCAGTTTTTGAGATAGACTCTGTGCCCTGCAGGCAGGAAAATCCAACGGTTGGGGTCTTGGGAGACTCATTTGAAATTGACGTGGTAAATGTTGGATTTTGAGAAACACTGAATTTGCCACGCCAAACTCCTGAGATGTGGGCGGAATCCTGGATTTTTCTTGTGGTCACTTTGGCGCCAAATTACTGATGAGCTAAATTTTGAACGTTCAGGGCGTACGAAGAAACAAATTAAATAGTGCCGCATCCTCCATTCTTTCAAATTTTTTTTAGTTAACGAAATAGTAGGAGACGCGCGCATGCGCCAAGCTAACTGGTTACGTGCAGATGGAGATACTATTTGTAATAGTAAAGTATTGAAGTAGCTCACCGTGAAACGTTTTAAATTTTCGGTTTACACACGCACCAAACGAGAGGATGAAGCCCGCAGGATACACCGTTGGTCCCACACCAATATCGTACCAAAGGCTGAACTGTTGAGAGGTCGATAATTGTCGTAATCGTATAAATGTCAGCAAAGATTCGCAATTAATGAATACGTGACTATTGTATGAATTGCACATTTTTGCTTCATATTGATTTGATATTCATAATCGTAATCGTGGTTTGATATGATGTGAGTCTTATCGAAGGGGCTCAAATTACGGCTCATCGGAGTAGGTTGATGAAAACCTCTCGCGTCGTGAATCAGTGGTGCAGAAAGTTCAAGTCTCTTTGTTTGTACCTAAAAGCAAATAAGGATGCGTATGTATATATTTATACCTGTCCGTGGCGTGTGGAGTTGCAGGTTGCAGGCTTTGCCGTTGCAGTGCAGTGTAGTGCTAAGGGAGTAGCAGATATGGAGCCAGATTTTTGTTTGTTATGCGCCAACAAACTCATTATTTAATGCCGTTATTACACCATTATTATTATTGTTTGCAATACTTTTATGAGCCAGTAGTCTCTCATTGATTCAAGGTTTTAGTTGACTCAAGTGCAGGCCTCATGCCTAATTTAACTCTCTGCGGTTCTCATGAGCGGACATGAATCCCCCTTAATTTCCCCTCTGGATAGTGCAAAATGCACATGGTTTTTTCATCTCATAATGTACGGCGGATTACGGTGATTTTGTTGTTGTCGTTAAATTACTGTGGGTGGAGGGGAACCTGATGTACCAAACTGTGTCAATACTTTAAAGGTCAAATCATTAATAATACCTCCTCAAGTTCAGGGAATGAGATCAGGCCCGGTCCCGAAAATGGAGGCTCAGGCCTACCAAAAAAAGATCTTTAAATTTTTAGGTCCACGACCAGGTCCCTATGGTTACCCGGTGGCCCTAACATTTTGAAGACCTAATTGTTTAGGTCCTAAGTAAAAGGATGTGATTTCAACCAATGAGTCGGCACCGCTGGGCATCACTGACAACCTCCACCTATGCGTAGTGCATACGCAAAGGTTTTAGTTTTACATTAAATTAAATTTTTCACGTGTTGTAGGCACTGTCTTCACGATCAGGTCTTGGTCAGGTCCGGTCCGGTCCGGTCCCGTAAGTTTTAAAATGGGCTCAAGTCCTGACCAAGTCGTTGCATATGAGAATTTCTATCTGGCGGACCTAGGTCAGGTCCAGGTCCTTATTTTAGGACCTGATCTCATTCCCTAATTCGATTCAAATTTCGTTCAATGATTTGGGAAGATTATTCGGTTGAATTGATCGGGTCGACTCAGTGACCATTTTGAGAGAATACTACAAGCTAATAAATTTTTTTAGGTGGAAGGGGTGCTGTGTGGTATTGTTCGGTGCTGGATAGCTAGAATTCACAAAACTGAAACGGAGCTGGTTATCGCATCGTCAAATACGATGCGAAGATACGGATGCGAGGCTCTAGGTGGGTATTTCATTTGCATTACGCTCGTGATTCCACATCGTACCTAACATCGTGTCGCATCGTATCACGCATCAGATTCGAAAAGTTAAAAGGAATGTCTTCAACAAATTTCCACTGGATTCGATCCATTTTCTGAGATCATCTCCGGTGACATTTTACACGGAGTTGATTGTGAGAATTTTCGTCCCTGTTCACCAGATTTGAAGTAAAACTTTAAAACGTGAGAATATTGAAAAAAAATGGCGTACGTGGATACAGTTGTTGATACAAAACCAATGGAATTCTCATCAGTATCCGCATTCATAATTATTCGAATATTCGAGTATACATTCGAATCGCATCACTTACACGTTATCTTGTTGCGAGTAAATGGCCGCGCCGTATCTGCATCAGTATCACACCAAATGAAGATGCCGCATCCGCAATTGTGCCGCCGTATTGACAATAACGATAATTTGATTTAGTTTACCGTACGATCACTGATTCGTATATTCCTGGAGATGAAAATTCCAACAAGTGGTACCCCAACTTACTGCTAGTTTTTCAAGTCACACGCCGTACTTTCTTGTGTGTGGGACGACGGGCCAGCACAAGGGCTGAAACGCTCTTTACTCACGGATTAAAATCTCAAATGCAAATGCGTCTTCCATTAGAGACTGTTGATAATACAGGGTGTCCCACAATGCTAGGTCACATTTGTTTTCGCTCTAGAGCCTGAACGGCTCGACGTAGAACAATGATCGGAGTAGCTATAGAAAGCTCTCAGGCTTTAAGATTTCGTTTGGCCCACTGGTATTTGAGCTATGGTACAATTATGGGCAAAATCACACTGTATTTTAAAATTACTGTAAATTCGTATAAATTTTGGCTTACTACTCCTAAACCCCGTGGCGCTTGTACACGTGCCATAGCGCGTTCGGTAGACCTTGAGACGGCGCTTAAGGCCTGGTGCACCATTTTTTGGTGCACCTGACCTCCAAAATCGATATCATGGGATGTGTGGACACCACCAACAGCCGCAAGTGCACCAAGCAGAAAATTCAGCAAACCTTACCCCTAATGCTGCGGTTGATAGCCTGGAATGGCCTCGTTGCTAATACCATTCGTGTGATCATTATGGGACATCCTGTAGTACCGCACGGAGCACAAATTAAAATTGAGTTCAAGTTATTGGGTATTATTATGATTCAGGGAATTTCTTGGAGCTACAATCATTTCAAACACAAATCGTTGCCTTTATCTCTGCACTTCGCTGTACGTGTTGACATGTGATACGTGTTTGAATGTCTTATTGCGTTCTCCTCTCATCATAATAACTGTAAAATGCAGTGAAATGTTGTGACTTCGGGCGTCAGTCTAGTGTGCGGAGACCCAACAACGTGTACTACTGCTCACATACTTCTGGGTAATTTCCCACTACGGCGTCAAACGCATGTAGCCCAAGTGCATTTGACAGTTAAATATCAAGTCGTGTGTGTAAAAATTCTTGGCGATTTTACAACCAACCAAGATCAGGTCATAGCACCGTATTTAACGATCCCGAAGAGTTCACCTTTTCTCCAGCCTTTAATCCGCCGTTACCAGCATTAAGTTAGGAATTATTATTATTCTATACCCTATCATCCTGCCGTGGTGGTCCCTGCTTCCCGCACTGTTACAGCAATACATGACAGTCTTGGTAGAGTGAGCCACGGACTAGCGGCAGTGGAACGGAAATTCCGTACACACACCGAAAACTAGCAAAAAAACCATCATCAACCTGCACAGCATTCTGTGACTTAACCATCAGTTTCTGGTAAAAACAGAGTTGCGCCATTCTTGCCTCATGACCCCTTTTGAAGGTCATCACGGGAAGAATGGCTAGGTTGAGTCCACACCATCTCATATCAATGCAGAAATTCCCATGTATAAAGATACGGCTTCATTGTCTTGTCCTCATACACCAACTAATTACTGAGCTCCCTCATGTTTTGTGTGTGAATACTGTGGATTGCAATACAGTGAGAGCAATAAGTTACACCACATGCTCGACAAACTCATGGTGCGTTTACACACAGTGTGTGTCGTATGCCCCCATCCTTGAATTGAAAGACCACATTTCAACAAACACGTTGAGTTATGAAACGCTCCATGTTGACATTCAAAGTGAAACAAAAGAGCAGGAAAATTCTGTCCTTCTATTGTCATTTCCCAAGGAAAAAATCCCATCTCCGTCCTATATTATAATTTAAATATTAGCGCTCTCAACTTATATGGTTTACCATACACGTGGTAAACCATATTAAATTAATGCAATTAAATGCAATATTACATTAAATTCGGCCTCATCAAAATTATGTTACTGATTTCCCGCCATTCGAGGTAAAATTTCCAGAAATCTCAGTTTCGTAGGAATACAATCATAGTCTGTCCAGCTCTGTTTTCCTACCAGTCTATCGTTTGACTGATTTTCATCAGTTTAATGGCGTCGTTTCTTGGACCCATGCCTCATAATTATCAGGCTATGGTCGTCATGTCGTCAAGCCCCTTTGTTTTATGAATTGCATAGGGAGCCAGTGGGTAAGAATCCAGTTTGTTCCCTTCACAATCACATGCACTAGAAATTTGGGGAAAGAAAAACAAGATGGCGCTGGGCGCTACTATGTTTCCAGTAGTGCCAAGTGATTTCTGTTGCTAGTAGTAATTGCCAAAATTTAAAAAAACAAAACATTGACCTGTGCTCACACATCTTTTCCTGTCGTTAATTTCCACCGTAACGTCGGATCATAAGAGTTTAAAAAATTGGTTTCGCTCTTGAGATACCCTCCTAACTGTGCCGTTTGGGAGCGTGAAAATTTCGAGTGTGTTTATGTGATGGTGTGTGAGCATGTGTGTGTTTGACAGACATTCGGTGAAGAGTGCCTTTAGCAATATGGTGGCTGTGTGTGTGTGTGTCTGATAGAATTTGGCTGAAGAGCTAGATGGTGACTATCAGCTTCAATCGAATTTGAGCGAACGCCATTGGGATCGTCTGCTATGTGGCTGAAAGTCTTGGAGGCTGAAAGTTGATGAAGACAAGAGTTTCTATTGTTTTAATGTACAGAGCTTTAATACCCACAAAGGTTTCAATGGATTCGAGAGAGTCCCACGACTGCCATATAGAAGCGGATAGAAAATATTGCTGTGCGCTGGTCTGAAGCTATCATATGCTCTCTCTCAGAGTAAAACTTTGTATTTATATGAAGCTTGGGACGTTGTGAATTTAAAATTTGTACTGGTTACACTTGTGTTTGTGTGTGTGTTTCTTCCTCCATTTATTCCTGCCATGACTTTCCAGATGCATAATGAAGACGAGAAGAATCTACCTGGAGTCAATTTTTCTTTGTTTTCAATCCCTCATCCTGGCCGCCTCTCTCTGTACGAATGAGGCCAAGTGCCCAGCACCGAGCACGACGCGGCCCAAGTTGCAGGGGAATGGCACCTCAACTGTGAAAGGTTCGTAAGCTCATTGCCTCACATCTCATACCTGAACTTTCCCACCCGTTTCCGCCATTAACCACATCTGAATGTCTCTTTTCTGTAGTAAATTTTCAAGTTTTCAAGGAAAACTCTTGTCTCTCCTGCTCCAACAGGTCCTCCCAAAGGGATTGGGGATGCGGTGGACAACAGTTGTAACGTGATCTCGGTCTGTGTGCGGGAAAATGCGGAACTGGACTGCCCTTTGGTCGGCAACCCCGCACCGCTATATGAGTGGTTCAAGGTAGAATTTTCGTCTTCTCTCATTCCGTCCCCTCCTGCCTGGGATCAGTATCAAGATGATTACTTTTGAGTTTCACATAAAATATTATGATGGAGCGATTACAAATTTAAATATTTATTCTCCTTATCGCCGCCCCGACTAACTATACGCCGTGCTCCGAGTAGTGTGGAAGGAAATGAAATAATGTGTGTGTGTGTGTGTGTGTGTGTGTGTGTGGACAGTGGACATGCGGTTGTTTATATGTGACCAGAAGAGTATGTGGTGGATATTAAAATTTATACGAGCCTTCAATCTTCCATGCATGGGAAACCGGGCTGTAATTACGCTGATGAGGACGTTCGTCGTGGTGATGACGAGGTTATACAATAGAGCAGTGGTTGACTGAAGGAGTGATGGAGGCTGGCGGTGAGACCCTCGCTCCGTTATGTTCTGCCTGACTTCATATTGGTCATCCGATTTTATGCAAACCGTGCAAACTGGCCGGATGGGAAAATGGTGGGAGTTGAGTTGGTTGTCGATTTACAATTTGGCCACGTGTCCCTTCCCCTCCTCCCCCCTTTTAGTTGAACGGGTCTGCAGCTATAGTCACCTCAGTGTCTTTCCTTGAGTAACTCTCTTTGATTTGATGGCCCCCCCCGTCTCGTCTCCTTTTATCCCATCCATGCCATCCACGGATGCTAGCTAGCTAGCTGTGCTGCAAGGATAATGTTGGCTGAAGCCAAAGGTTTTCTTGACATTTTGTACCCAGTTTTTCATGTGACTACAGTCATAAAACTGAATTTTAACTGACTTCTCATGCCTCATCGCCGCTGTGTGTGAGTGCGACATGGGACTTTTAGGGCTATGCATACACAGTATACAGCAGCAGCGGATGTTTGAGTGGGAGGAGGACTGGATGGACCATAGGAACTAAATGTTATGATCAATTGAATGGGACTCCATTTTCTTCCTTATCTTCCTCCCTTTTGGTGCTCCCCTTCCGCTTCCTCATTCTCTCTCTCTCTGGCTCTTACTCTCCGTCTCTTACACAGTAGTGTATGTCCGCTGGTTGAGTGGAAAGCAATGGTAATTACATGCTCCCAGTTATGCGCATCTCCTTTGAACTCAATCCCCCCCCCACACACACATTACAGACACACACACAACCGCATCCTCATTCGTTGTCATTTTCTTGTGTTGTGCCTTCCCCACCTTTTCTGGGGGTAAATCTTTTTGTTGATGTCGTCAGGGAGAACTAAGGGAGGTTCAAAGGTCACGGGGATAAGGTAGCAGGAGGGAGTACTAATTGCTGGGAGCTTAAGAATAATTTAAAACATGGTATGAATAGGAGTAATAGTAGTAAGTAGGAGGTTTTGCTATTTAAAAATTTAAACTCGCCACATTGAAAAATATATTGTTCCACCCAAGGCAGGATTTATGCCGTTACCCTCATCCTCATCCTGTACCTTGAAAACGACGTGTGAATATTAAATGCAAACTTTGAAAATGAGGGCGGCAGCGGGCGCTGCTGAAAATGTTCCCTTTGACTTTTGCGTGGCGGACAAATGTATCGTTCCAACCATCAGGAAACATTTGCCCTCCATGGGACATCGTCCCATATGGAGGGGATCATTTGAGATCATGTTTTCTACCCATTCATGTTATCTGTGCCGTGTCAAGTAGATGTGGAAAAAAGTGTCAAGAACTTGAGAGGTAGAATGAGACTAATGCTACATTATTTATTTATTTATTTATTTTCTGGTGTAGGGAAGTGAGCGAATCAACCAAGTCTGGCCGCGCTTTGAGGGGACAGATCAGGTGAGACTGATAATTCGATCTGTCACCCATGAGGACAGCGGGACGTATAGATGTGAGGCCGTCAACGGCTTCGGTTCCAAGAATTTCTCCATTCAACTCAATGTGACGGGTATAGCGACATCAAGTATTTCATGTTATTCATGTTATTTGGGGAAATCGTGGGGAGAGGTGCTGGAGGACATTGTGTTGTAGAGTCTCATGCCTTCCTTACGTATTCCTATATGCCCTGTACATATGCTCCGAGCCTCTAGTTAGTATTAATTGCTTTATCTACGAGTCTACCGTTCAAGTGTTTCCACAGCAGCTCGTACTCAGTACATGTAGATGACTATGTAGTAGTCTGGGCCTGTTGTCATCTGGTGAGTGAGGGGGTGACGGGAATCATTTCAAAATTGACAGGCGGACAACACTGTGCAAACAAAACGGTGGTAACTGGCACGCTGTTGAAGGCTGATGTTAGATTTGGTGGGACATGGGAGTCACCTGTGTTGCAGGTAACAGTTGTTCATGGATATCAAGGAGGGACGTGGCCTGTTCAGATAGTCCCCTTGTAAGTCAATAGCATCTCTGTGAGAATCACGGGGAGAGTCACTATAGGTAGCTCCGAGGGAACTTGGGCCAACTGAGTGAGTGAACCCGCGGAAGCCTCACATCCTTTATCGCTACCATAGCACGGAGAGGCGCGGCGCACGCACCGGAGTTCCCTTCGAATTTTCATCTCTCTCAGAGGGACTCGAAACTGTTCAAAGTAAGGAGGGAAACAATTTGAAATCCAGGTCGACCCATAAAAAATTCAATGTATGAATCCGTACCACTACTGACGAGATTGTATAAATGTAGGGACTCTGACGTGGGACCATTAATCTCCTCAGGATCATTGGGAATAGAATTTTTGCATCTTCTATCATCATTCCGCGAATTGCCTGCTCCGAGCCGCCCC
>WJFA01003730.1:0-12151 GCA_009870155.1 Pseudobourletiella spinata | reverse complement strand
TAGTAGAGGCCACTCATGTAGCCCGTCAACTCGCTGTCATGTTCCCATGCATTACTGACGGGTAACACATAGGCCCGTAGCAGCCGGCGGAGTTGGGCCACCGATGCACCATATTTCCCACTAAAATGCTCTCATGTCTAGATTAATTCTCCCTCATCCTCCCCCACATAGCATTGTCCCGCGCTCAGCTATCATTCTCTACGAACCAGATTTTAAGAGGACGCTCTTCTGCCACCATCGCCACAACAACCGCCAAAAACAAATTTCTAGCCAGACCTTTCTGGCTAGACCAAGACCATCATCACGGATATTGTGGTGTGCAAGATACTCGCTCAAGCTGCGGGGTCTCCAGAGCGGACGTTCACCACGGGGCAAAATATTATGAGAGGACATAGGACATACAGCAGAATAATCGATGAGTGACGTCATATGTACATTAACTTGAGTGGCTATAGGAATTGCTAAAGTTTCATGAAGCCCCAAGTGTTTGAAAGCTTTTTGAATTCCCAGCATTCCGTCAGCAAGTTGTCCCTCAAAAGAAGCCTTAAAATGAACTCAAGAAAGGTTCAAGTGTCTAACCCATGCTCCACATAATATTACGTTACAACAGCACCGAGTTTTCAAGTTTAAATTAGTCACTATTGAAACTGCATTATAAACGGGCCCGTTCCACTTGGTACAAGCGGAGCAATCCCAGTCAAGCTAGCGACGATTTTAACAACGATTTTAAAAGTGTCAAGTACTGAGCAAATAAACTAATCTCGTTCTGCGCAAGGTTACTGTACAGTAACTTCGCTAGGTAGTAGCGAGCTTCCTCCACGGCATTATGTGATGCGGAAGGACTGGATTGAGGGGTCGGAAGGCCTTGAGGAAACCGCAGGCGGGGTGGGGATGTTGATGAATAATGGCCGATAAAAGAAGAACATTTACAGGTCGAAAGGTGCATGCTTGCTATTCAATACTCATTATTGAGCCCAACGGTGCGTGATGTGGCGAGCCAAAGGGTATAGATTGCCTGTTGATCCATTTATATATAGCAAGAAACTTCTCCATCTCGTGCTTAAAACTTTTGGCTTCCTCTCTGCCAGTGGGCATCGGTTGCCAGGACTACCGAATTGTCCACCACACACAGTACGGTTAGGTTCCTTTCGGAACGCAACACTGCACTGGCTTAAAATAAATTGGGACGAAATAAAACCCATCATTTCCGTCGTTCACATTGCGAGTATTAGTGGACGCCGGCGGGCGGAAAAGGGAACTTTCTCCCAGACCACGAAGTGACATGCCACATGCCACCAGTTTCGCTAGACAATAATAGTACGATGAAATATAAATCTTTCATCCTCACCGTGAATGCAGGACTACCAAACTGCCAATGAGCAATCCGCTTTGAATCCGGGAAGTTGATCTGTATTTAATGGGCGGTTGAGAGAGGGTACGCGTGGGTAAAATTATCGGATTTTACAACTTTCCAAGATCATCCGCGGTCCGCAAGTTGGGATTTAATGGGAGCTCTAGTGTCAAATTTTGAAGATTTCACAAGTCTCCCTCCTACAGCTTGATGATTTGTAGATAAAGATGTGTCTGCTAGTGAGGGTTCCCTAGAGACGAAGTCGGCCTGAGCTACTTTGAGACGGCTTTTCCTCCGAGGTTTACAACACAAGAGATACAAAAGTATACGACGGGGTGAGCTACTGTTACCTAAGTGAGAGAATCTGCCTGTAAGAAGAGGAGTCAGACGGAGGGAAAAGACTGAATAGAATTTCAGTAACTGTGAGACAGGCTATGAATAGAAACTTGAATAGGGAAAACTAATATGTGCAGCTGGGAGTCTTTTATACCTAAATATTTTGCAAGCATCGATTTCATTTCAGTGATGCTAAAATCGTACTTATTACGTTCAATGATTGCCCACGTATTCTTACCAAGGGAGGATACCAAATGTCCCCCTAGCTCAGAGTGGAGTGGACATGGACACTCAGGCGAGTTTTCAGGCTTGTAGTGCTACAGGCGTTAATGGGCGCCTCTTCGAAATTCAAAACTGGAAATTTCTCATGGGATTTAATATGGGATTTTTTAAGGAAGACGTACAACACCCCCTCCCCCGGGTTGTTCCCGAGCGATTAAATGTTCGGATGCTGTTACCTCGGGCAAACATGAATTTCCGCATCTAGGATGCTCCTCGATGATCTCTTCAATCTGCATAGTATCCACTTTGTGTTAGAGAGGCATGTTGAATCCTCCCCTTGTTAGTGCCACTGTTTAGTCGTATTTTTTATTTGGGCTGTCGTAAATAACCAAACAAACCAGGAACCCGAAAAATTTTGGCAACAAAATATTTCAAGAATTTTGAAAGTGCATTAATTGCGGTTTGGTGCAGTGCTAGATTGCAGGAGTGAGTGGAGATGAGTGGAGAGATCTCGGAGCAGGTGTGACACCGAGTGCGGCCTTGTAATGGCCTTGTAATAACTTACGTGTGGAAGAAGTTCGCATAAGTATCGCTCTCAAGTAGCAAACAAGCGTGTAAACACCAATATACAAACTGGAAAGGGTTTCATTGCAAATGCATTTGAACCTGCGGTAAATTTTGACGGTGGAGCGTCTGCGAATTTTAATGAATACGCCCGTCGTTAGCACTTTTACTCAATAATCAGTTTGGCATGCCAAATTACTCCAAATTTCATTTACATTGTGATTTCGAGAAATACTAAATAGCGGGGATCCACGCTAAATGCGCATAATAGTAGAGAAACATTTTCAGTGTTATTTTTAATAACTGTGGAGCTCAATCTCCTTTTAAAGGAAATTACTTTGAATTTATCTTTCTGAAGACGTTCGTAATAATATTTGATTTAAAAAATTAGCCACCTCTAATGCCGCCATTTTGAGACATGCTGTTGTATTGGATATTCCTTCCCACACTAAGAAAATTCCTTAGTAGCAGTAAAAATAATTTATTCTTTCAGTTCAGAAACAGCTAATTATTGCATATTTAAAATTTAAAACAGGCTGAAGTCTGCATTATTTTTCCCAAATTTTACTCAAGAATATCATGATAGCACTCGAACAAAACTCAATATATTGAAAAGCAATAGTTACCTTATGCACTCCACCTTTAAAATCTCCATACGATTAAGTTTCATATGCCAAAATTTCGTAGCGTACGGCCCTGAAAGAAAGAAGGAAATATGGTGCTGGAGGAAATCATGCGATAAATTACCCAGCCGAACAAACCGTGAATCTCAAGGGACACAAAATATGCAGCTCAAACCTTGTTCACATGCTGAGCAACGGCTTGACGGGCAAATAAAGCAAGGGGGCTTAATTTCACGCCATTTGCACGTCTTACTGCAATAGCATTTTAGCCCATCACGGTTTGAGCGGATTCTAACAATGAGATACTTATTCAAATACAAGCGAATATTTTTCCAGTCCGATTTGAACGCAGTGCACACCTGGAAAATTAAAGTCATAAAAGTACTCCCTAACTCTTCCTCACCACATGATCACGCTAACATGCTTGGGCTCTTTCCTGGCGGCGGAAATAAAATTGGTATTTGTCCACTACATGATTTCCTGTGAAAAGTGGTTGGACATTATACCCTTTGGATATAGTGTAAACGAATATGAAGTTCAAGATTCTTTGAAGTATTCTGAGGTGAGTGCAGAGTGGTGAAATGTGATAGAGTCCTTTAGTTTGGAAACCTTAAATAATGGAAAGNTCTGAGGTGAGTGCAGAGTGGTGAAATGTGATAGAGTCCTTTAGTTTGGAAACCTTAAATAATGGAAAGAGCTTCCGCGTATAGTCCGTTGTTCAAGTTAATTTAGGTGAGCAAGAGCTCACTTTGATTCATATAGTTCAAATGAGTATATCCATTTAATCTGTGGTGTCTAGGATTTGCTTTGATGTGGAAATGAAGTAGGTTTCATTTGATACGCTCCAGCAGATTTTGAAGGTGATAAGTATGGAGTGTGTACTAGAAAATTTGATCGATCTCATGATGAGATAGGTGAAGGCTGCATAACTGCAGAGTAGGGCGAGTTCCCGCCATTTTCATGCAAAGTAAGGCAGTAAGTACTAGATTTGAACGAGCACCATGAGAGTTCAAAAGTTCACCGGGATAATCCACATATACTGGTCAAGCGGCTTTCTGCTTCACTGAAATTCAATTTTCACAATTTTCCTCCGGCGGGAAAACTTAAAATTATTTGCAATGTCACATTCCTCCTGCAAGCGCTGATCCACTTGTGGAATTTTCGAACACCCTTGGGATATTCTTTTTCGTTTTTTTTTTCATCAGATTCACCTCGCAGCAAGGTGAATCTGACGACACAACCGCGTGCCTCGTCACAAGTGCGTTTGTAGTCCGGAATTTTTAGCGTGAGAGCATCCGCTCCTCAAGTATTTCTGTAAAATGCTTCACGCAGTCATATTTTGACTAAACATTGCTTACGATCACGAAATTCGTTTTTCCAGGACAAATTCTGAGGATATATGACATTGAAAAATGCCTGCGATCCGTCAGGCACGTCCAGCTTATTCATCATTTACATGCTATAAAGACGTGTGGAGGAGAAATGCTTCAAGGGGAAATCCCTGGAACAGAAAACCCTGTCCTATACGTAAGTATATGTATGGTGTAGCTACTCTGCTCCGGGCGTGGGACTCATATCAGATATGTGCTGGGGACATTCCAGAACTAATTGCAGCCCGGACTGATACAAATAATCCACTACCACTACTACGGTGTCTCTGTAAATACGGCTAATTTATCAGCAAATACACAGCAGCCATTCTAATTTCCAAGCGGAGGCAGCAGTGCGTGCACTATGTTGGGCCGGATAAAAGTCAGAATGCATTACGCTGATCAAACAGGGAAAAGTATCAGAGGATCCTCTACCACGGCGGAGAAAACATGGGGAGATCCAAAAACTGGACGGATTCCGCCTGTCTCTCTTGTTATCTTCTCCTGATTTCCTCCACCCGGTCCACATCACCAGCTCGACAAGTCAGGGTCGGCCCTTCAGAACTGTACATAATGTCATACACTTACACCCTCGTCCTATTGTCATCCTCCCGCGGATTCTAATTACATGAGTCAGGCAAGTCCCCCGGCTCAGGGTGGGAGGGAAAAGCACATGTATAAATACATATATATATATATATACAGAGCTAACATGTGTACTAATGTCGCACTTTACGAGCCCCATAACCGTTGACACACAATCCAGTCGAGTCCGTCTCCATACGCCACTAGTAGTGCCCCGCATACACAAGATGGATAGGGATATGGTGAGCTCCTCTCTCGATCGTCTCTCCGAGATAATGGAACAAAGGGGAGCTGGGAGTGTGTGCGTGCTTAATTGCATCCATCACCCCTGTTTTTTGGGCGATGAAAACCTCTTTGGTGGAGCATAGACCATCCCCATATATATGTGCTTAGCTCCCCTTGTCTCGTCTTAATCCACGCACGGAGGGTGGATCTATTGAGCCATTTCCCCTTTGTTCCACTCCTCGTGTGGGAAAAGTAAAATCCCGTCAACACTTTCACCGTCTCCTCAATACTCTGGTCTCTCTGTTTTCCAAGACCTATTCCCTGTCAGGCACAAACACACCCGCGGTCGATGAGTCCGTCGATAAAGAAGGCATCAATAAGATGAGGAGGACGGCGGAAGATATGATAGTGGTAGCAGTAACAATAATAAATGCTGTGTCGGAGGATTATAGTTCATGCCATGTACACACTGTGGGCAACTAAAAAGTAGTCCACATGTCTGGAGCACGCTGTATTTCCGGTGCAGAACCCCCCCCCCTGTAAACCATGCTTGGAGTTTGAACTGATGACTAACTCTGGGGGAAGTACGTTTTCCATTCTCAAGGCCACTTAGAACGCTCTTATGAATGATGGAATCCGTCGCAGCGGTTTGATTATAATTGAATTGGAAATCAAAGGAGTGTTTGTTCCAGTGAAATTAATTTTGGTTTGACTTTCTTAATTATTAATTACACTTGAATTAATTATTACTCGGTATCACCATAGGCTCCCAAAGGTTTCATATGTTGTATAATCGTGAACAGTACTCTCCTACGAAGAGATTGTTGTCATGAAATTTTGACAAATAATAATAAAAGGAGTAAAGTATGTGTGTCATATCCGGAAATTCATGGTTTGGATCCTTGCGGAAATATTTGCGGACTTTATTTTCCCGGAAATTGCCATGATGTTTACACAATACTTTGTGAACTTCTGGTTCTCCTTTATTCTTTGCTATTATTCCTTTTATTTTGCATTGCGAAATACGCCGTGTCAGTGTAAATTTCACAAGGGATTTGGATTCTTCCACATGATACTTCAGAATTATGTGTGTCCGCTAATTTATAGAGCTCGCTAAAATACTTCTACAGTAAAATTAAATGCTAGCTATTTTTTTCTTCCTGTACGACGCCTAGAATTGTTTCCAGCCAACTAGAAAATACTGCTTTTGTATTTTTAGTTTAGGAGTGAATATCCACCATGTCGCATTCACATCCAAGTAAGTAATGTTTGATCTTAGCGGAGCGGTCCATTTCCACCATTCCTCTCGTTTCATATTCAGAAATATTCAGGCAAGTTGAACTTGAAAGTGAGAAATGTGGCGGGGTTGAAAGTGTTCAAGGAACTTGCAGAGGTTTGAGGATGAGTTGATAGTCTTACGTATCATATTCCATATCCCTTCCCAAGTTCTCACATAGCTTCGTTTCACCTTAAATAACTTTCTTCTTTCAGAGTCTGCATTAAAGTCCTTCGGTGCAGTTGTACAAAAAAGATGCGGAATTAAGTGAAAGGAAGGGCCTTTGATCTCAAACGAGTTATTTCCCAGCTTTTCACTACAGAATTTATATTTATATATTGGAATGTACATAATGCTTAGTCTTCCCAGTTTCCAGGGGTCTCGTGAGAAACACGGCAAAAGCCAGCAGCGTTTGCCATTTTCATACGTGGGCGTTATTATTATTGTATTGGAGGCCACTGGTACTGTGGAGTGTGGCATTTCAGAGACTATGGGCGGCATAGCTTCAGAGTTCTTGAACCTTGACGAGAAAAAGTGACTTTATCCAGGTTCATGCGCGGAGATGAATATTTTAACGGTTCCCCGGGCCAGCTGACGCCACGGAGTAAATGTTCGGGGTTGAAAGTAATGAAATTTCATAGGTTTCAATAAAACTCTTGGGCTCTACAGACGCGAATGGCCCCAACATGCAGCTCGAACAAAATGACTAATGACCGTGTGGAAATGGAGCCTGGCATGCAATAGCCTTCGCCGTGGCAGCAGTTTCGTCCGGACGCCAGAGTAATTTTACTTGATACCGCAGTGCCGAACAGGGAACCCACACAGCTTCGTTGGGACGTTCCATGAGGACAAATATTTTGACCGGTTGGATGGGCGGAAATGATAAAAATTGGTGCGGTTCCGAACGGAATTTTTGATGCGTTATATATAGCCAAATTTAATTTGTCTGTTCCCATTCCGCCCCCTCAAAAGAGAGTCCACTAATATGGCATGGATTGGATTGCAGGAAGACGGACAGCAGAGAGAGAGAGTGAGGTTATTGCCAGCAATTAATTTCATAAGTCCCGCGCTCAAACTATATACCTCTACGTGAATGCGTGCTACCTGTAAACACTCGGTTGGAGTACCTGTAGTAAACAAAACATATGTAGATGCAATGGTACCAGAGGGGATTGCCTCGGGGGCTAAAAGTGTATACACATACTATACTTCCAATAACAACTAAAACCGTATGCGAAGTCCCGTATGTACAAGCACGTTGAACCATATGCCCCATTTTCTAATGTGCTCAGCACTAATGTATACAGTGGATGCATGTCGTCGTCAGTGAGAGCGGACTTGTAAAGTCTATCTTGCGCGTGTGGATGGAGATTTGCACTGTCTTTTTAGTGAAATTGACAAAGTGTATTTAAGTTATTTTCCGTGTCCCATTACAAATTCATGTGTGTCTTTCTCATCAATTTGACGTGTGAGGAAAATGTGATTCTTCTCTTTCCGCTCTGATCACTCTCTGACTCGGCCTTGAGAGTGGTTGAGATATGTCTTTGGAAGCATTTCATCAAAGATGCCTCCAAGGGGATGAACAGTGGGTCACCAACTGGTTGAAAAACAAGAACTTGGAATTCATTAATTCAGTGGATCCTGTAAGTCCTTCATCCCCGTCTCTTTTCCGTCCTCCTGTTTTCAATAAGTCTCTTCATTTAATTTCAAGTTGACGTCACGTTTTTTCAAGTCAAAATGCTCATTGTTGTCTCAATTATCCCTGACAGAATGGGTGCACTGGACTGCAACTGGCAGCAGCAGGAGGTCATCTCAACATTGTTAAGTTACTCTGTGAACATGGAGCATCCCTCAATTCTGCTGACCAGACGGTATTTTAGGCTTTCACTCGGTTTATAGTACTACTTGGTTGTTGAAATTTTTATGTGGCAACTCACTACGAAATTCTTCTTGGTAATGTAGCAGTTCGCATTGGTTCCTCCGGATTTTGCCGTAATGCAGTTTTCCGAGTAAATGGGTTGCGAAAAGGGTGGATCTGTTTGGCTTTTGGGTGTGAGGTGGAATGAAATGAAATGAGGAAATGGATTGGAAAATTTGAGAAAATAGTATTGCATTTAGGTTTGCGTGGGCAGTGATTTCTGACATTTTATGTTCGTCATTTTCCAGCACGGGAACACAGCTTTACACGAAGCGGCGTGGAGGGGCTTCTCCGAGACTGTGAAATACCTCTGTGATCAGAAGGCGAAGATCAAGCAGAATAAAGCCGGGTTCAGTCCCCTCCACCTCAGCTGCCAGGCAGGGCATAATCAGTCAACGCGGGAGTTGCTCCTGCACAGAGCGGATCCCGAAGTTCAAAATACCTATGGTGATAGCCCCCTCCACACTGCAGTCCGCTACGGTCATGCCGGTGTTGCAAGGATATTGCTCTCCGCCCGATCTTGCCCACATCCTGTAAATAAGGTAATTGTCCTAGTCAAACCAGTACATTGACTTTATGAGTTCAATCCCGTCTTCTTGCGTTTACATGTTTAATAAAATCCTTGGAGGTTGGATTGTAATCCTTTGCTGTACATGTTTGATCTGGGAATGAATGTGGGGATGTAAAATTTAAAATGATACAGAATGGTGATACGCCCCTGCACATCAGCTGTGCCATGTCCCACCGGAAACTAACGCGGATCCTCCTCGAGTCCGGCTCCAAAACTGAAATGGTGAATAATCAAGGAGAACGACCGATTGACATTTCCCGGCGGAAAAAGTACGATTCCATCACGGACCTCCTCCAGTCCCCACCACCTGTTCATAGCCTCTTCAATCGGGATTTTATGAGGGAGAGCAAACGAGACCTGGGAACGGGAGCCGGAGCGGCGGCGGACCATTCCAACCCGGTCGGCTGGTCACCCTACGGCTGTCATTATCACCCCGACACTTGTCTCCCCAGCAAGGATCAGCTCCGCGTCGAGAACCTGCCCACTGAGCCGTTACAGAACGGGGAACTTTATTACATTGACTTGGGGGGCAACATACGAAAGGTGATGATGATTCCGTGAAAATAGATCCAATCTCATCCCTTCCGGGAATACGTTCCTCTGTACATAAAGCTCACAGCCGTTCTAGACTCTCACCCAGTTCTATATCTATTTCACCCTTGAAATCTCTGATTCTCTCACTGAGAGTAAGAGAGTTTCTGATCCCGTGGACTGAAGCTAATGCCTAATATTGACTCTCTATATTTGTGCAGGGCCCGATGGGGAAACACGGGAGGTGCTTCTGCTTTAAGGAACGTAGTGCCGTCGAACTGGAGGAATTGAATCTGAAGCTGAGCAAGTTGGAGCTGGGCGAGGGTGAACTTCAGGATGGACTCCTCTCCTGGGTTGAGCAGTACAGGGATTTTAAAAAAGGTGACAAAATATATTAATAATAATTATGTGGAAGAATGAGAAGTGGTGGGTGGCTCACATGTGTCTGTGCGCATGCATTGGCTCATCCGATTTATAACACAGTTCATATGTATAGGATAAATATTGACATTCAATTTACAGTTTAATCCATGCCGTCACCCTGTATCAATTTTATTCCTGTCTCTCTATCCTGCAGAGCTTCGGAAGAGTCGGCGGAAGCGGAAGACGTTGGAGAAGGTGAACTCTCTTGTAGACCAGGCGAACCAGCTGCTGGGGTGTAAAAACGACGACGTCGACTCGGGAATTTAGGCAGACATAAATTATATGCATATATATATAGATCCATGTATACCGCAACACATTTTACACAGACACGTTCGGAATAAAAATGATCACCTTTATTTTTCATATCAATTCATCCCAGGTGGAAGCAGTTTTGTGTGTTCTTCAATGTCCAATACCAATTCAGTTTTCAAATACTAGGATTATTATCATTATTTATTGAATTTTCTTCTCTAATACCATAAATATCGCAGGGGGGTGAGATCCACACTAATAAGTTATTGGTATTCAAATCCCCATGAATTTACATCGCCTCCCCACAGTGTCGTCCCCCACCATAATCATTCCTGCTCAAGACAAGCACGTTGGGTTCGGGTGGTAAAATTGGCTAAAGTTAACCACAACCTGTGAAGGTCGAGCGTAGCTCACCCGTGCAACTTTCCCAACCAACTTTCCGCACACATAAATCGGCTCACCGGAGTCGTATAAACAACTGAACAAAGTCGGCCTCCCAATGGTTTCAAACGATTTGCAGTTAGTTCTGAGTGAGTCCTAAATTCACGTTACCCTGCCACAGGATATTTCCGCCTATTTCTGTATGTATTTCTTTCCATGATGGCGGTGGAATGAAACTAATGCCAGTGCAAAAGATTATCACGAGTTTATAATCTCATGTAGGCTGAAAGCTAAATAGACTTTGACCTTGCTCAGTAGCGCATAGCAAACCATGAAGACGTCACAATTTCTCCGTGTCTGGGTAAGACTATAAAGTTGGAAAGATTTAGGGAATGCTGTGAGTGGGGAACGTGCGGGATTCCCGATGACATGCCATTATCCAACCCATCGCTTACCACATAATCACGCACATTGTTCGGGACACGGAACGCGGAGGACCCTGTTGCAGCATTCCGCCATAAAACCACTCGTCCGCGCGTACGAATGAGTAATTTATGTGAGGACTCTGGAACTGACGCAAGGACTGCCATAGATACCCTCATGCTTCCATTCTGCCCATGACGTCATTGTAGTACTACTGCGGGCGCGAAAAAAATTCTAAAAATTAAGAGACAGTGGCACTCTTCCCGTCGTTGTGTGTACCTACAAACGTTAGACACATCGCACGCTCACACACAGATACACACATCCACCCACACACTTATTAAAATTCAGGGGTATGCTGTAGGGTATACACGTCGTCCGTTCCTGGTATTCCCATTGGGCCAGAAGCAATCGTCATTGGAGCGAAAGGGCAGGCCTCCGACAGCCTCTTCTCTTCTGTCCTTCTATAAACAATGGAAATTAGCACGGAACAACTGGCATCCCCCAAAAGAACTTACTCTAGGAGAACTTTGGACTCAGTCAAACTTTCTTCTCCCTTTATTTGCACTCATTATGTACAGAGTTGACGAGAGGCGGAGCACTCCGGAACAGATTGTTTAGATAAATTAATCCGTACCCCTCGGATTAGTAATCAGAATCAATTCCGACAATCACTCTGAATTTCTTGGTCGAGTTGGCCCGATTCCGATGTGGATTTTGGGGAAGACTTTGGTTCATTATCACCAGCTTATTCGACACTGCAAATAATAGCAGAAGTTCGTTTATTCATTGGGTCTATAATCTTGGGCAAACTCTCCTGTGGCAGTTTGGAGATTTCAAAAATTCTGAAGGAGAAATTTATCCCAAAATCTTCTGGCTTTTACCGGATTATCTTGGTAATGAGCTCATACACCGAAATGCTCTTGAGCTCAAACTAAAAATGTTATGTGCAAAAAAAAATTGTGAAAATTTGAAACAAGCAGGCAACATCATAGTATTTTACTATGCTCGTGTCGTTCAATAGTGCAGTAGCTTGTAGGCATTAGAAGTGCAGAATATTTTAAAATCCGGATCTTGAAAATTCTGCAAACCTTTTG
>WJFA01003729.1:0-12154 GCA_009870155.1 Pseudobourletiella spinata | reverse complement strand
TGTGTGTGTGTGTGTGTGTGTGTGTGTGTGTGTGTGTGTGTGTGTGTGTGTGTGTGTGTGTGTGTGTGTGTGTGTGTGAGGGAGAGATAGAGTGAGAGAGCCTGTCTGGGCAGCCGTTGTCGGAGTTTACATCTTATTTGAAGGGGCAGCGGGGCCCCGTGCCTGTTCAACCGGCAGTCAAGGAGTGGGACAGGGAAGTGGTCTTATGTCGTCTTCATCCGAGCTCATCACCATTATCATCAGCATAGTCGGGCCTTTTGATCCAGCTGTAGTAGGAGTAGTAGTAAGTAGTAGTCATAATCCTTATGGCCACTTGAGCCTGGTTTCCCTCAAAGGATTCACTCACTCTCACAACAGCTTCATTTAATTCAGCCGCGGTGCGCGGTGGGGAGGGAAGGAACGAGCCGCGTGTCTCAACTTGTTCCCAAGGCTTGCTGTGAGCCTTGACTGTGAGTGAGTCATCTTCTTCTGTGGTGGAGCATCAGGGAGAGGGAGTAGGTGTAATATGTACTAAAAGCTGAAGGCATCGCAATAGTTGGCCTATTTTTTAAAGGAGTTCTCCCTGCTTTGTGCTGTCGGCTATGGCACTGGCTGTGGTGGGTGGTGGAGGATTGGAATTTGAAAGCGGTCTTGGTGATCCCAAGATGAGAGTTTACATTCCAGGTAGTAGTGGTGGTCGTGGTCGTGGGTGGAGGAGGAAATAGGACGGAAGACCCGTAGATTTCCGCTGCACAGGGCTAAATTTTTGTTGGGTAATTGCATTGCAAAAAAGAGGCGTTGTTTGGATATGGAAAAGGGAATTTTTCCAGTTTATATCTGTCGCCCGGACGCCATCCTGTTTATTATCATGCTCACATGATGGTGGTATAGCGACTCCTGTGTTGCTGATGTTACCCGGTTGCTGCTACGTGGTGTTAGGTGCAGTGTACTGCTGGTAGTGGTGGTGGTGGTGGCGGCAAATGTGAGACACTACTGGTTACTACAGAAGAGGGAATGCACGAGGCGGAACTGGAGGCCCTCTGGGCTACTCTCATATGTTTCCCCCCGCATGGAGGGCCCAGGTTTAGTGTTATGCATTTGTCTGGAGAACGATAATAATTTAAATATAGCGGATCTTGAGTATGCTGTCTCGTGGGGGGCATGGGAAAGGACAGGAGGATGAGGAAGAGGCAGGGAGGGAGGGAGAGACACTGGAAACGGCTCCGTTCCAACAGGCTTTAACGACTGGATTGAGAGCAATAAAGGCGCCTTTGCCGGAGTCCTCTCTGCCTTTTCCCTCGTCCTTGTCCTCCGGAGGAGTTTGTCCTCACGACGCCTCGTCGTCCATATATGGTTGAAAGCCTTTATAAATTAACTCTCGAATTCGCATATGCAGACGCTATGCATGCATGCACACACACACCGAACATGAACGAGATTAGCAGACACGCAGATATTTTAGGCCTACGGGAGCATACAGATGTTAGTGGATCCATACACGCACAAATTATTGGGAGGTGCGCAGTAGAGAGTACTATGGACAGAGGCATACATTACTAGGAGACTCAAGGCAGGCGGAGAAACAGAGACATGAGCGCACACACTAATGCCGCGGCGGAGCTGGAAAAAGACGGAGGTTAAACACGACTCACTTGTATTCAGCACCGGCCCTCTCCTCTTTCAGCTTAACAAAGACTTCAAGGGAATGATAATTTTGCGCGCCAGCCCTGGGTTTAACTTGTAATGATGATGCATTGTAGGGGCGGGAGAGGTCTGATATATATATATATGTGTATATACATATATATATATGCATACATATATATGCATATTCGCGTCTGTCTGTCTGTCCCTCTTTGACTCTGGCTCTGACCGGCAGTTTGGGGGCTCGTTGGTATTCTGCACCGGGTGGATTTGGCCGGGCGGCGTAAAAAGTTTGAAATTGCAAACAAAGGGGCTATGGGACGGAACTCCCAAGTACGTTCCTCCGTACCCACTAATTATCGTCCATTCAACCCTGTTCAAATTGTTCTATTTGTTGACAGACTGTGTAGTTTCCCTCCACTTAGACATACGTGGAAGTCTGTGTGTATTCGTTTGTGTTGTGTCTGTGTGTGAGGATAGTTGTAAAATGGGAAATTACAAGGAATGACCATGTGCACACGCTCGTGAGCATTTTAGTGCCCTCTTTGCATATATATATATGGGGTGGGAAGGTGAGTCTCGGAATTCGTGTTGTGTGTTCCGAATGAGTCAGTGGAAATGACCATGTGTGTGTATGTGTGTGTGTGTATTTTTAGTTTACACGCTCCGCGTGCCCTGGAAAGCTTCATATGTGTGGTTTCTGGGAAGATTTTTCGTGTATACTTGGAACAGAGAAGTATTCCGGAAGCGGCAATACAGTTCTATTCCCTTTATAGTACAGCCAAGTCCTGTGTGGGTCTTTCCGTACACAGAACACATTCACAAATACAGCATTCTTAATATCATTCCCTTCGTTATCATTATCCTCACGGTCGTTCCCGCAATGTTACGATGATTAGGGGGGAATTGAAGAGAGGTTAAAAATTTCTAAAATGGTCCTACGATAGCGTCTGATGAGGAGTCATGGTTTATTACGCACTCGAGCTCGTGGGTAATAATAGTGGTGTTGGGGTGGATGGTTGCAGAGCACTAGTACCAGAGCTTCGGCGGCGGGGAGATGTAAGAACCGTTAGCAACTCTGACTCCCCAGCCCGGCAGTTTGATGGATGACAGGGCTGGAGAATAGGGAAATTATTATAATTGAAGGGATTCACGTGGAGTGGAACCTCGTCACAGTAGTTGTGAATTTTTTCTTCCGTCGCAGGAGGTAGGATGATGGTGATGACAAGGGCGTAATAATAACGTGTGATCGTGCCTGTAGGTGTACGTGGGGAAGTGTAGTTCGAAGAATTTGGGCCTGCATTAATTTGCCGTGAGCTGCTCCTTCTGGTTGTTGTGCGTGTGACATAAGTGTATTGTGATGGGGATCCGATGGATGAATTAGGAGATGCGGCTGGCGGGCTGAAAGGAAAGTGTGTGGCAGGAATAGACGGGGGAAAGTATTATATTGAGGTATGTGTGGGAGCTAAACCTCTTGTGGATACCGTTGTGAGGCAGGCTCGTCGTCGTGGGATCGAGTTGACGAAGGGGAAATTAGTATGAGGAGTGTGAGGAGGAGGCGGAGTAGGACGGTCGGAGCTCTGGAGCACATGCGGTTATAGGGAGTAATGGTGGGGTGTTGGGCGGTGGGGAAAGAACATGAGTGAATTTGATGATAGATGAGAGAAAGTGAAGCCGTTGATGAAAATAATAGGTAGTCACCTCAAGCCTAATTGATTCAATGTTCCGGGCTGATGGAACACAAATGCGAAATGCATTCATTAAATTGTGGCTCACGTCCCCTCCGCCGCCTCCTCCTCCTCCTCCTTCTCGCCGCGGACCCTCCGTCTCTGCCGCCATGTAGCGCCGCAGCTCTTGCTCTACTAGACCACCTATTATTACTACGGGGTGAGATTATGTGCGAAAAAGCTGTGCATATGCATGTGTATAGTGGATGTAGAGACCGGGTTCCTGAGCGGAAGTGATTCTACTACGGCATGGGAGTCAACCGACGACAACGACGAGGACGTTGCTCTTCTATTGGACTCTACTATGTTATAGTGTGGCTATTGAGAACGCGTGTGTGTTCATGGATCTGTCCGTGCGGTCGGTACATGACGGCGCGTCGTAATTGAGAATTTAGACGGACGGTCGGTGGTGGTGGTGGTAGTAGTGGTGTTAGCGGCGGCAGTGGTAGTGAGAATTGGATGTAGTGTGGTAGTGGGTGCAATACCATGGTACATAGTGCGTCCACATGGTACTACTCTCTCATCCTGAATCCTAGCTGACTTGACTGAGTGAGTGTAGTATAGTAGTAGTAGGGGGATCACAAAGAGACGGTCGGTCTAATAGGATATCAGATAAAAAGGGGAAGTGAAGCTGGGCCAAATTCCCCAAATGATTAATTGCGTGTTGATGTCCTTCAAGTGACGGAAAAGGTATGAAAGGGCCGTGAATGGGAACTTCCGTTGCTTATTTCCCTCTGCCGCTCATGCTTTCCCCCGCTACTCTCTGATGATGCTCACTTTGGTGTGTAGTGGTGAGGGTGAGGGTGATGATGATGATGATGATGGCCGTGTTGGTAGTGCAATTTGAGCGGCGAGGGTCTGAGAGAGTCCCCTTTTGCTTTCCATTCACTACCACCACCATCAACTCGTCTCTTCCGCTCGGCCTGACTTTGTAGCTTGTAGTATGTGGAAGTAGTAAGTGGGGGCTCGGAGTCGGACGGACCGTGGAGTGTGGTTTGACTCAACCTGATTGAGTTTTGTATGTGTATAGCTACGATTGTAGCTGTAGTACTGAGTGGGGAAGTAGTGGAAATGCCCCGGGCCGGGCTTAGCTATGCTACTACTGTAGCTTTCAGTATCGCTCAAGTAGAAGGACGTTGACGGGGCGGTAGGATCTGGCCATCAGAATGATTGTGTTGATTCCATGTCCTGTTTTCTACATGCATTGCTCATGTAAAACAGCGTGTAAGCCGGGGTGGGGGACGTGCGCTTTCACATCGTTTTTCTTCCTCGGAGCGCCTGTATTATTATTTACTCTCCATTGTATGTGGCTACTGTAAAGTGTAGTAGTATTGGTCGAATCTTCCCGCGGTGTGCGTGAGGGGGGGAAAGCACGACCACTTTACATTTGCTCGTGGCGCGGAGGCTTAACTCTTTCATCACTGTGATCCTCCGTCTCGACACCCTTTCTCTTTCTCTCCCCCTTCCTATTTTGAGCACATAACAAAGGTAACAAGTGGAAGAGTCTCGGGTAATTGCTAGTGTTTTTCCTTGGAGGAAATGTGATACGTACTCTGTGTGTATGCGTGCGGCCGGGTAAGTGTGTGATATACAGAGGGAGAGAGCCGAGGGAGACAGATTGGATGTGCGTGATATGACAGATTTTGAGGCGGTGGTACGCGGTTGGGGTGTGAGTGCTCTCGAGCATAGGCGTAAATAGTTATTGGGATACAATGGGCTTCTCCTAATATCCCTGGAGCCCGCAGTAGTGTAGGCGGCTGGACTTTAAACCTCTTCTGTTCCGCATGCCTTCCGTGGCGTGAGGGACAATGGCGGTGGTGGTGGTGGTGGCGATGATGATGGTAATGGTGGGAGCGGTGGTGTCAGATTGGGTGCACCAAAGAACTACGGGAGTGAGTGGAGAATGAAGATGAAACTCATAAAATTGAAATGCCTTTCTTGCCGTTGTTGTTGTTGTTGTTCAACGAGGAGGACTTTGAGGCCCTGTCGTCTCGTCGTTACATGGAGGAAGTATGAGCGCGAGCATTCCGAGTGAATGAGAAGCTGTTCTCCGTCGACGACGGTCTCGCCTCCGCTCCTCTTTCTGCTTGTGCACCCAAATACTTGGGACTCATTCATGTAGAAGACTTTGTACGAGGGGAAATCTCATGACTTTTTGCAAGCGTGTCATGCCTACTTGTGTGTATGTGTATGTGTTTGCTTGACTGGATGCGGGCGTTTTCGGATCTTACGTGTTCGTGCTAGTGCGTGTTTGTGTGGGTGTTCGTATGTACATGCAAGTATATATGTGTATCTGTGTGCGTATGATCTTCTGAGTGCGTGTGTGTGTTCATTTGTGCGTGTGAGTGTGTGTTTGGACGTGAGTTTACTGATGTATCCACGAGCGAGAGCGTGTCTTCATATGCACTTGGTAGTGTGTGTGTTTGTGTGTGTGTGTGTGTCTTTGTGTGCATGTGTACGAATTTCAGGTTGTGTGAGTGCGTATTTGTTTCCGTGTGTGTCTTTATGTGTACTCACGCCCTCTTGAGTACGTGTGTGTGTTCGTGCAAGTTCTTGTTGTGTTAGTGTAGGCGTTTTCCCCGTGCACTCTGTTCAGGGCAAAGTTTATAGCTTTTACATTGATTTGAAAGAGTATAAGAAAGTTTGTGAGAGGAGCGGTAGGAGGAGAGGGGATGGGAAGGTGATATGGGATGATGATGCAAGTTCATGGAACTCGATGCTAATATATTGCGTATGAGAAGGAAGCCGGAGGTCGGTACGAAGGAATTGTGATATGATTCCAGTGGGGAAAGTTGTTCTCCAAGTTACCGACTCAACGCAGAAAAAAAGAAGTCGGATGATATTCTGAAAGGTTCGACAATATGCTATCACGATGATGATATTGGAGGGTGACTCACCGTCAGTGTGAGGATGAACTGTTCCAAGGGAGTAGTAGCGTAACGTCTGTACCCTGCGTACATGTTCATGTGTTTGTACGGAAAATGAAAGGGGGACCACTGGCACCCCTTCTCCTCCTCCTCCTCCCGGTAAACTTCCTGTTTGAGGTTGAAAGATCTGGTGGGGCTCAGATTTGTAAACTTTTTTATCTATGCATTCCGGGTCATATGATTTAAATTGTATCGTAGCTATTATTGAGAATTCCTTTTTGAATTGAACTCGGTGCAGTGCGGTGCGGTCCTGTCATTCACATTAGGATCCGGGGGTGGGAAGTACCCGTGAGGATAGTAGTAGTTGTGGGGAATGTGTGCAGGGGAAATGAGATGATTTCCAACCCGTCCAACGTCCTTGTAAGAGGGACTATACTAAATTTATAGCGTGGGGAAACCAAGGTCGAGTCCATATGATGATCACTCCTCCCTTCTGACTTTCTAGGATAGAAATTTTGACAGGGGGAGAGACAGGGCCAATAAAGTGGTTTGATTCAAAGGTCTTCCTGAGCCACGTGCGCTTGTGTAACTTCCGCTTGCTTGCATTAGAAAGGAGAGTACACTTCCCTTTGTTGCCCCGGCCTATGGCTTCCCCCTAACTCGAGGCATGGAATTGTGAGGGGTCGGTGGGGCTTGTACTACTGTCATTCTGTATTTAAATCAATCTTGTCTCAAGGATTTCCTAGTAAATCCTAGTAAAGTTATTGTTGGCCACGTGGCACCCCACCACCACCACCACCGCCGCCACCAGAAGTCCCATCACTTTGCCAAACAGTAGCTCGCTGATGGGAAAACAGCGTAGTTGCTAATAACTAAACTTTCTCCCAATTACAATGAAAAGGTCAAGGGTTGAGGGTGAGGGAAGGATTTGTGAGGAACTGAAACTTGACTCTTCTTTTCCTTTTCCTCTTGGGAATTTTTGAAGAATTTTAAATTTAAACTAAATATGGTTAAATTTTAAAAACCCGAGGAGGGATGGACCCGCGAGGAAAGTGGAGACAAGTTGGAAAACGATACAATTTGTGCTCTGCCTGTCTGTCGGCGAAGGGATCGTTGGGCCAAGTGGGTTCCTTGTTCTCCTCCTCCGTGCGTGGGTTCATGCGTGGGTGTGGGTATCTAACTTGTAGTCGTTCTTTTTTCCACCACAAAGTTAGATGGACTTGACGCTAATTCGGGAAGGGGCGAGTGGAGTGTGAGTGTGCGTGTGGGGACGGGTACGGGCGAGGGAAGTCTGTCTTGATGGAAATGCGTGTTTGTTGAAGATGCGGGGGAAAAGAGTAAGTGGGAAAAGTGTATGAGAAGATTGGCTCGGCTGTATTTGCGGTCTGCGTTGTGGGACTTTGTACTGTTTGGTGGGGGCGGACGGGCTTAAAATAATTTTACTTTCAATTTCCTCGTCCGTAATTAAACGATCAGAAACAGGCCGGCTTGGGTGTATGGACAGAGAGAGAGAGAGAGATGCGGCACGTGGGGAAGTAAGATTTCCATGCTTATGTAGATGTTGTAACCAAAGTTCAGTTGCTGAACACACTCACTGCGGTATGCATACTTGTGTCTTTTCATTACTGCGCCGGGAAAAACTCCAGCCTGATTGTGAAGCCCATTCTAGTTGTTTTTGTTGTTGTTGTTGGTATTGCTATTGTTGTTCTCCATACGTTTCTTGAGCAGCATGATGATGGAAGAGGAAAAAGTCTGTTTTTTTTGTAATGTGACTGGGGGCATCGTGTGATGGTGATGCATGTTACAGATGGATGCGGCAGTGTAGCCGTCATCGTCGTCGTCGTCGTCGTGATCCTTCCACCTCTGTCATCGCTACCTACATACGCATGACTATATGTTAACTTTATTATAGCGGGGAAGGGTAAATGAATTTGGGCTGCGAGGAGTCACGAGCCGTATCTTGTCTAGGGAACAAGCCGAATGCAGCCGCTACTGTTACTCCTGGTGTGTATTTGTGCGTGTGTGTGCTGGGCTGGAAAGCGGGGATCATTTAGTAAAGTGAAGACTGACGAAATTGTTAGTGCTTTGCCGTTACTACTGCTGCTGCTTCTGCTACTCTCAAGGGCTAGTGAAGTAAATTACAAAGAAAGTAACTGGTTGCCTCCGGCACTGTTTGCTAGTAGTCGTCATCATCTGGTTTTTCCGAGCTTCCCTATTCCTTTTTTCATGTGGGAAGGGCCATGGGCGAGAGTATCTGGCGTAATGGTTGAGGCCATCCTCATATGTCTGTTCCAGAGCTCCATAGCCTGGCTGGCTGGGCTCTTGCTCATGTGTTAGAAGACAATGCGGGTTTTGTGCCTTCACCACTGTTACTGCTACTGATGACGATGATGATGGGGATGATGTTTGTATGGAGGAAAGTAGATGAGGACGAATGCGGAATTTAATACTTGGCGTATTGTTTAGTGGAAGTAATATGTGCTTGCTCTCTCCAGGCATTTGCTGTTGTCCTGGGAGGGGAGAGCTTGGTGGACTGGTGCAGAGAGAAATTTGCTTGATTTTCCGTGAGCAGTGAGCTCGTACAAAGCGGGTGGGGGTCATGGTGGATGCGTGAGAGGGGCGGTAGGAGAATGGGACGCGGTACGCAGTGTTGCTGAAGGAAGAATGTGCAGTGTTTTCGTCCTCCCGACGGCCCTGAAGCCATGGACATGCTAATGAAAAGCGACAGAATTAGACGTCGGCGGCGGAGATTTTTTGAGAGGGGTTGAAGACAATGGCGGTGTGGGGCGGTGGGGAAAATTGGGGGAAAAGTAGGAGGAGGCGATTTTTTTAGCGGTTTAATAGAAGTAGAGCATAATTTGCGGGATACTTTAAAAGAGATTTTTCTTCCTTCTCTTTGCAGATAACGTGGCTGGACGGGACGGGTCAGGAGATAAAGACGGGTGTGACGACGAAGAAGATCCCGATGGATGATGGGAAGCGGTTCAACACGGAGTCAGTGCTCCGCTTCCGCCCCCGGAAGGAACACCACAACAAGACGTTCACTTGCCAAGCGCACAACCGCCCCGCCAAGGAGGTGATGAGTGCTTTCATCCGGCTGGAAGTCAAGTACGCCCCCAAAGTCACCGTCAAGATCCTGTCCGGGCCGGTGATCAAGGAGTTTGACAACGTCCGAGTCTCCTGCCGAGCGGATGCAAATCCTGGGGAGATGGCCTACCGCTGGTTCCTCAACGACAAGCCGGTCATCGGGGATCACGGGACGATCCTTACCATGTACAACGTCACTCGGAAGCTCCACGACGCCATCGTGAGGTGTGAGGTTCAAAATGCCGTGGGGAAGAGCGAGGAGTCAGAGACATTGGAAATAACATGTGAGGAACTTTTTCTTTTATGTTTGCATAATCCGAGTTTTTCCCTGAATTTCTCGATGCTCATTAAAAAAGGATCCGATCCCATTGTTCTTCTCCTAGTATGACTCCAATCAACGCGGAATGGGGGAGCCTATATAACATCATAGTAGTGCGTCGGACTTGAGTGAACATGTATAACAAGTGCGTGGAGGGCTCATGTGTGTGCGTTTGAGTGTGTGTGGAAATGTGTGGGAGCCTTTGTGCGGATGAGGATTATTGAAGAGGCTCTTCCCCGACTCACTCACTCCTTCCATCCATCCAATGTTTCCCTTTTACCTTTCTGTGCCCACTTTCTATATCTCGCTCTCTCTCTCTCTCTCAGTCAGGGGATGAATCCATGTTGGCTCTATATTTTTCCCTCGTAGCATTTCTACAATGGAGACTCTAACACTTGGTTCTCTATATGCATTGCCGTGGGAGCCCATATCGGGGAATCCGTGTGATCATCATGTGAAAGATTCACTCTAGACCCCAATCGATTTCTCATATCATGTGTGTGTGTGTGTGTGTGTGTGTGTGGATGCATCCGTATGCATGGATGGATGCGTCTGTTAGTGTATGTGGATTTATATGTATGTATGTATGTGTGTGCAAGCGTCTGTAAGTACACGTGGATACATACTTGTGTATGTATGTGTTCGCCGTCCTGTCCCTTATTTAGGTGCTACATAGCACCACTTTCTCCGACGACGACGGCAACAACAACAACGACCGTATTCTATTATTCTTTATGGGCCAGAGGGGCCTTTGGCATTGGGGCGGTGGCAGGGAGCAGTGGAGAGCCTGTGAATGGGTGGGGCGGCGAGGGGAAAGAAGAGCACGCGTTTGATTCACTTATGAAGTTTCATCAGTCGTAAAGCCTCTCGATGATGGGGCTACATGTATAATGCAGACGGACAAGGTAAACGGAACCTGCTGGCTGCATCCACGCACAAACACACACACGCTCCCACGCACATCCACAGACAGAAGGGCGCTAAACTAGACGGTGGTGTCCATACATGGATGGAAGCTTATGTAGATATGCACGTGGGTCCGGACAGAGCAGAATGGGAGAGCCACTAACTGGACGCAATGATTGTGGAGGCATTGAAAGAGCTCCGACGATCCGAAGCTCATGTAATATACAAAAGGATTTAACAAGAGTTTAGTATTCTTCTCTTCGTTTTTATATATGCACTTGCTTGGTTGCGGGAAGCCCGACGCTCCCCCGCACCCTCCTCCGGTAGTGCCCTTTTTATATCTGGGGAAGAAAGGAGAAAAAGAAGAGGAGGCACACTCTAGTTGGATTTTAGGGGACGGACCGTGGACGGAGTCTATATGCTACCGGTGAAAGAGATCCATGGATTAGGCGAGTATGCTTGTGTTTGTATGTGTGAGTGTGGGTGGGTGGATGTGGAGGGTTTCACTAAAGTGGCTGAGCTTCTAGGAAATGCCCCTTTCCCCCCGTCAGTCAGTCACTCCCCTCTTGTATATGGAATGGAAGATGGGAAGAAGTGGCAGAGGGGGAAAGGAATGGTAAAAATTGGCCGCTTTGTCAGCTTGCTTGCATTCCCTATATAACTTTTCAGTTGGATTCACTTGTGGGGAGAAGGAGGACGAGTATATATGACGGAAATATGCATGTACGCATACTTGTGCGTAGGTAGGGAACTGCTGGATCCAGCCGTCGCTGCCGCCGTACCCGACCAATCCCAATTCATTTATTTCCAGACCACATATTTCCCTTGTGTTATGTCTCAACGCCCTTGGAAATTATGCGGAAACTTTCTCTTTCCACTGCCGCGACCAGGCTGCTCTAGCTCTGTCTCTCTCTCTCTCTCTCTCTCTCTCTGGTTCTCTTTCTCCTTTTGTAGGTATTGACAATTTCATACAGTGTGAGAGTGGATTCCCTTAATGTTTATATATGCGGCGGGAATAGTGTGTGTGTGTGTGTGTGTGTGTGTATCACAGACGCATGTGCTCCTTGTTCGAAGACTTGCGGGTTCGTTTGGATGGTACTTCCGGGATTGAGTAACTTTGAACCCCTTTTCCGGAGTGAGTCCAAATCTCTGTGGGGTCTATAGAGGATGTCCGTCCACCAGGGCAGCATCGGGAGGGGAGGATGAAGTTTGAGATGATATGAAGGGATTGCCAGGAAACTCATTTCTTAAGCGAATTGTGAACTGTGAGTTGAGAATTGCAGGAATAAAAACAACGGTTTTTTTGAACATGGTCCTCAATAATATTATGATTTGTATAGCTCGAGTGGAAGCTGGAGCCTGACTTGAGAAGTGTGGGTTGTAGTAGTTTTGCCAGGTGATGGATAGGGATGGTGGTGGTGAGTTGTCGTGAGGCCTTTACGTATGGGGATAGTTGAGAGTTAATGTTTATGGCGGCCTGGTCTCCGCGGCCCCCTGTGATGAAGGTGGGTGGGTTTGTGGTCATGAATATGAGAGCACTGCGGAGGAGAAGGGAATGGGCTGAGGGTAGAGAGAGAGAGAGAGAGAGAGAGAGAGAGAGAGAGAGAGAGAGAGAGAGAGAGAGA
>WJFA01003728.1:0-12157 GCA_009870155.1 Pseudobourletiella spinata | reverse complement strand
TTATATTCAAGACACGACATATACACTCCTGTACGGAAGCCATTATGTAACAGAGCACGTTTCGTAGTATTAACTAGAGACTCCGAACCACATGTATGGAACCACAAAATTGACTCTCTATTACTGAACATACTTTATGCTGTAACACATTCATTTTGACTCATTGCCATGGGCCGCCGGCCCACAGGGCAGTAATAAATATCAATCAATAAATCAATCAATAGCGGCTCAGTCACGGCGGAGGGACTGATGAGCATCAAGTCTGCATCCACCCTGTTGATGCTTGCTAAGACGCCGAGCGTTTATTCTCGCAACAATGCCCAATGCATGAATACGCGGTAAGCGGAAATCCGATAGGATGATAACCGCATTCCCGCTCAGAAATCGAACGCTGTATTCATGCTAATTAACTTTTTATATACTTGAACATGGCCCTAATCTTCGAAAGCTGTGCCAAATCAGCCAGGTTTAGGTCCTGTGGACTGGATTATTTTCTTGCATGATTTAATGCTGTGCTCTGTAGAGTGGTTTGAATATCATTAAAAACTTATCCCATGGTATTCCAACAAGTCTTGCAACTTAGCTACCCGCGCGTCAGCTCCTCATATGGCGTCAACAACTTTACCGAACGATTATGATTTAGAAGAACAAGTATCTTCGAGCAATAATTCTGAAGGTATAAAAATGTTGAACCTGTCTTTCTAAATTTTGAATTACATTGGACGTAAAACAAGCGGTTGATACTTGGCTGTAAATTCAAAGGCAATACTTAAGAGGTGGAGCATACGGAAGCTAGTGCATCCGGATGCTTAGATGGGATTCAAAGTGACTCAGATTCGGCAAGTAGTGACATCAGCTTCGAAATGCAAGTAACAATGTTGCCCAAAAAGGTCGTAAAACGAAGCCCAAACCTGAATCCTGGTACGGAATACGTGTGCAGAGCCGTAAAGTTGCCGGTATGAGCACAATTTTTAGCTTTACTAGTGTTTGAAATTGATGATTCAGTATTAGCGATAAATAAAATTTTAACCTGTTTTCAAGGTCGTCCACGCTACTCTCACGACAAACGAAGAAAAAATCAGAGAGAGACAACCCGACGCGACGTGGCATGCTTATGCATACCACAGCAATGCGCCTAATAATTTACGGAAGAGGAGAAAGACAAGATTTTTGAGACGTTCTGGAGTTTCAAAAACCGTGAGCTACAAAATTCCCGTCTACAGGGCATGATTCAAGATCGGCCAAGAACGGTCAAATAGAAATATACGCATGAAGCATGTGTACTATATCCAACTGCACGGTCGCACTGAAGTCGTCTGCAAAAACATTTCTTGGGGACGCATGATATTAAAGCTCATCTGAAACGTAAAGTACGCTAGCAGACTCATGATTAAATTGTTATAATAAATCAATTCAATTTTCCAGGTACTAAAAAAGGATGTAGATGTACGTGACGGTCATGGAAGGCATGGCAAGCAGGAAACCATGGATGTAAACCGGGTCGAACTTGTTGAAAAATTTATTGCATCTCTTCCCAAGCGT
Organism: Pseudobourletiella spinata; assembly: GCA_009870155.1. Classification (NCBI taxonomy): domain Eukaryota; kingdom Metazoa; phylum Arthropoda; class Collembola; order Symphypleona; family Bourletiellidae; genus Pseudobourletiella; species Pseudobourletiella spinata. Next base: position 10,615 of record WJFA01003728.1, on the reverse strand, counting down.
AAAAGCCGCTACAGTCAGCGGGCCAATCACAACGTAGATTATCTGGACTCGACTTGTCGACTTGGAACTATTCTCGCTTATATGTGGAGTACATCAGAGCTCATCGGGACGTTCCGAATAGTTATATAAAGTCTCAGAAGTTCAGAAAAATTTTCAACCTCGTATTTAACACCAAGTTCGGCTATCCACGATCATATAAATGTACTACCTGCGACTATGTTAAAATTCTAACGGAAGAGGCCAAACCACGAGTCAATCGACATCGGCTTGAGAGACTTAATGCTGACCTCCGGCTTCACCAAAACCAAACTCTCAAATGTACTCTGCAACAACTCTTCCTGGCAATACGCTTTGTATTGTATAGACTACGGGTCAAACCTACTGTAGCAAACGTCGGAGATGAGTACTATATAAGTCAGTTATGGTTGCGCAACGTCATAGTACACGACTTGAAGACTAAGCAAGCCCACATATTCATATATTCAGAGCATTATGCTTCAAAGGTGAACCATGCTAAATGTTTTAATACATCTGTTGGCTTTATAAGCATTATTTACGCGTAATTCAAGTTAACGACGACACTGTAGACTTAGATTACAATAAATGCGTTGAAGGAATACTTCCTTAAATTTTTCGTTCCACTGAAATTACGCATATTTCGTCAAACAAGTCATCAGTATTATTAGTGTTATTTATTGTATTTAGCAGAGCAATAGCAAGAGCTCGCCGCCATGAGGCCATTTACGGCCCGACTGAGTACATTAATATTGTCACAGACTGCAATAGGGTGACCCCATTTGAGGTTGCAGATCTTGAAAAGCCATGCACCGATGACATGGAATCACATGTGAAAGATGTAATCATAGTTAAGGATTTCAAGACCGCTCTGCAGCCACTAATAAATCATAGACTTAATGGAAAGTAGGGTGTGTTAAGTTCTCTCCAAGAAATCAGCCTGACATTCTTGATTCATCGGATGAAGACATGACTGGTGAGCATTTCGACTAACTCGCACTCGCAATTACCACGGAATCAAAGTTACGAAGAGAATTTTCAAGTGTCAAGAATAAATATGGACGTCGTTATAACCCCATATCTGACGAGAAACTTCCTGACTGGTCGAGAACAATTCTACGAGTCTATTCCTGGAATCAGAATACCTTCTGATGATTGAAGCCCAAATAAATTACTTCCATTATGTTTGTTAGTTTAGAAGCCTGTTACATGCCTTTATGTGTATAATCATATGTCTTCGCATATTAAATTTCTTAAAGCAGAATAAAATTTAAACAATAGATACAAATTATGTAATTATCTTAATTTTGGTTTTATAACCAGTGTAACCATATCAGGACCCAAATCCCTCATCCGACCGTGGGTTGAGGGATGTCGGTTTCATTTTGGACTGAATTGCTCCGTGTTGTGGCGTCGTTTGATGCTCTGATGAACTATTCCAAACAGTGTGTGCTCCACTATTTCAACACATCGATATTACATATATTATTCGTCACAGGATCAGTAAGGTACTTTTGTATTTCATTCATAAGACGGCTAGTCTTATGTCGCTTGTTCATGAAAGCCAGTAAGTCGTCTGTAATTTCATCTTCAGGGTGGCGTTCGAATGACTCTTCTTCACTTTTAGTTCACTTTAGTTATCCTTGAAATACATTATAACAAACTCTTTCACAGCCTTGATACTGTGATTGTTCCAATTATGTTCCTTGAGGTAATTCAGCTTCAGTGACGGTTTTAAAACCATGTGCATAAATGGAGCCTTGGAGTTTTCAATTACAGGACGATAATCTTGCAAATTTTTGAGGGCAGACTCCGCGGCAGATTCGAGAGTACGAGTGCTCTGCTTGCTAAAATCCAGGACAGACGATTTCAGCCAATCTGATGTCGGGATGGCTGTAGTGCCGTTCGGCTTTTAAGTTCCACTAACAGTATCGTTGGCCTGATGAAATTTTCCCAATAGATTCTTGAGATCCTGCATGTTTTTCTAGTCCAGTTCGGTTAATCATTAAGGAAAACATCTTTGGGCCCTGATCACAAAGAGCAATCAATTGACTTTTCATACATTCTGCTCTCTGCATCATGGAGTGGCTGGAATTCCATCTTGTGCTAACATCAATCACCAATCAATCAATTAAATATGGAACTCCATTGGCTTCACATAGCGTGCGTTTATGCTTCTCCTTTGATCCTGATCTTCTCACAGCTCGAACAAGTGCTCGAAGTTTCTGGACAGTGCCCTCAGGGCACCATATAGTTTCAAGCCTTTCGTCTATTGGCTGGAAAGTGCTTGCTGATGCTGCTGATGGATGATAACCGATTTTTCCAAGCAGTTCCTGTACTGCTAGATTGAACATGTGAGCGCGGCAGCAACCACGACATATTTGCCCATCCAAATTCATCCCGTCCTTTATTGCTGATTTCACCAGCTCAGAAACAGATGCCTCCTTATTAGACACATTATCCATGGTGGTACACATTATTTTGGACAGTAGAATGCCAAAATGTTTGAGGTAACAAATGAATTCCATACATATATTGGCACCCGTGTGAGCCTGACTGAGAGGGACAAAGTCTACTAAAACAGATTTCTTCTCCCACTTGACTGACATCCAATAGCAGCGAATACCCAAAGAACTACATTAGGGGCAGTCAAAATATCCTTCAAATTCAAAAGCTCCAATTAGCAGAAGAATTATGAACCTGCTTTGCTTATTACAGATTGTCTTAAAATAACAACCCCGCAGGTTGTATTGCATTTTTAACTTATATGCGCAATTTGAAAATTGTGAGTGGATTGCAATTAAGTTTCTGTCGTGATTTTCTGCTCTAAATTATGCGTAAAGTAGAATAGGTAATATTATTTGTCATACAGAGGGTCACACAAGTAACCGGAGCGTTTTTCGGTATAATACCATATCAAAAAAATCAAAATCACGAATATTAGCATGAATAAACGCCTGACGAATCAGCTCGAAATCTGTTCTTTTTTAGTAGTTTTGTAGTATAGCCGTAGCATTTACATCAGCGCCTAACCTTTTCGTTCGGTAGTAAAGCACGAGATACATACTATTTGAACACTATGTATGACCAAAATAGTAAGTTAGCCGTCTAACTGCCGTAATTATGCTATACATAATTTAATCATAGTTTAAGTTAGAAATTCATTGGGCATAATGAATCCTACAAGCTCCTCAATTTACCTGCACCTGAGCCCTAATATTCTAACGTTCTCGAATATCTTGCTAAAATGTCGCACCGAATTTTGTTGTTGCTATAAGTCATCACATTGGCTCGAATGCTGTGGATGTACCGTAAGAAAGCGGGATTCTCAGCAACAGTCAGTGGTTGATCGTCCAACACTATCCACTCAATTAAGCGCCGTCTCGAAGTTTCCTGTGAAAACTAAAGTATCACACACGACGTGAGATAACTGGCATTTTCATCTTAAGAGCAGATAATACGCCGTGTTACAATAATTCCGATTTTCTTACAGAGCCATTAGTTGCTTGGTTCTCGAGGGCGTCTTTTATATTTGGCGTATCCTTTTGCCTCAATTCTTGATGGGTGGCGATTCCTTATGTGCAAGTTAAGGTTTCCGGTGCTGTTTCTTGCCTTCTTATCTATTTTGTATTTTCTATAAGTATATTTGTATTTTAGTTAGCATTGATATTGGGAAAGAACAGAATATTGGTGTCACCAAAATAATAGATACTTGAATTACCTGGAACAGTAATCGCATTTTGCATACTCTCCAATATCTCCCTTTCTGGTTGCCTTTTGAACACTAAAATGCTACCAGACTTTACTCTTTCTATTGGAAACTCGATTAACCTCAGCATTGCCCTGATCGGAAACTTCACCTTCCAGCAGCTTTTGATCCGCTTCATGAGCAGCTTGGTTAATCTGCTTCTATGATTGAAGTTTAACGCACAGGAAAACTTAAATTAATGTCCTACTTTTCAAATTTCACATGCTGGGTTGATGACTAAAGGCTCGGATATTCGTCAATCCGTATCCGAGCTCGTAAATGTTGGATCGGATGGCCGTGGGAAACCTTCGTCTGATGGCTTCGGTGGTGCGACGTAGCTGGCTCATTCTGCTTCCTCTCTTAGCCAATCAGAGAAATGTATTACCTTCGGGGGGCAGAGCTGATATTCTGCTTTACCTTAGCAGAAGCAAGTAGCCCCTTCGAAATAATCGAAGGATTTTAAGGTGGGAATCGCACTTAAGGCACCTCGTGCTAGTCGCAATCGCAGAGACCGCCGTGGAAAATGCAATGAGGGTCTGCGATTTGTCATCCCTCACGAAGGCCAGCTTTCCTATTTTTGAGATGATCTCAACAATGATTTATTCCGCGCATTTATGTAGTGGGGTAAGGGTAGCCATGGGCTGGAGACATTCTTAAACACCAAGTATACTTGAGCTTCCATAGGGGACTTTCCTTTAAAGGCTGACCTGAGTCGTCTCATTATCTGCTTCTCCGAAAACTAGCACTCCTCATTCGAATCGGTCCATTCGGGGAACAGGCTGGCCACTTTAAAAGGTTACATATGTACTATGCATTTAATGGATACCAAGTGGGACACTTGCGTTGCAACAACAGGGGAGGCCTGCTTCTCTGACGGTTTAAGCAGAGCGTCGTGGGTAACCTCAGGTCGCTGACCTGGCATTCCACCGCAGACTTCATTGGTGGACGGTCATTTTTCACGGCCAGTTTCATGCCGGTGTCGATTAGCCTCACCAAAAGCAAAGGCAGAAACCGGGGTTTTGGGTTGTTGAAAATGGGTTTTACTTGAATTCCCGATGACGCAGAAGACAAGGAAATAGTCAAGACATAGTGTGTTAGTCCCCTGACAAGACTTACCTATACTGAAATGAACTGTTATTGTGGGTAATTCCAGTAAAGAAATGAATAAATTATTATTATTATAGTCGCACCCGCCACTTACACACAGACAACTTCCATAAATTCTGCGCTCACCGCCAACAACCCACCTCATCTGCCCACTACATGACCTGATCCACCCGTTTCTACCGACTGCTGACCTCAACCATACGCTCGGAGAACCAGCTGACGAACTGGGGGTATCTTGTGGAATAACTGTATCAATCTTAACTCTCTTGGTTGAAATTGGGGTCTCAGGCTGTTGGCTAGCTTGTCGAATACTCGAATTAGGATTCTTGTCTTGTGCCAGCTGCTGCCCTTCATGTTGTTTTGGTATGACGCTGAGTATGTCGGAAAGTTCAATTTCGAACCCACATTTGGAGTGTTTGCATGGAAGTCTCGATATATTGCTCTAGTTCAATAGTTCTGTCCAAGTCCCTCTCTCTTGCTAGGCGGAAAACGTCCTCGACAACTTCTTTCTTTATCTTCATGATCTTGGCTTGGCCCATGGTCCTGCTGGCTTTTGCCACTATAAACCATAACGCCCACATAATTTAATAATAATACTAAAAAACCAACTTGTAACACCAAGACTCGACTTTCGCATTGCTCTACCGCTTGCAACACATAAGATTATAAAAAAACTTACTCGTAAATCCTTGGTAATCGTGTCAACTAACACTTGCTATGATTATCTATGCTATGATGATCTGGCTACTTGACATTAGACTTTCAAGCTTTTGAAATACTTATGAAACAATAACAAAATATCTAACTCGCTCTGGTGCTTATAAGACTGCTAGACGCCGATAACAAAGAAAATGACGACTTAAATAAGACTATTCTCTTTCTTCTTGTTGCCTGGCTCGGCTCAGTTGCACGAATGACGTTTTCTCGTTCCAGCATAGTCTTCGGCGTTAAATCCCAAACCCGTCCTTCTCTCGTGGCTGTTCTTAATCGTCTCCCGACTGCACCCTGCGACTGCTAGATGGCTTCGGGTTCGCTCCTTTTGCTGGTCCATTGAAATAATTATTCCTGATCCTCCGTATGTTGCTATGACCTTTGCGTCTCTTCATTCCTCAGGCTGGGGTAGAACATTCGCGTATGGTGTTTTTGCTCGCTACTTCGTCGACCAACTCTAAATGTTGCGAATACTTGAGCATTATGAACTGGCCTTGTCGAAGCTAAAGCGGCTTGTCTTGAGTCTAGATAGTTAGTAGGATTTGGCTTGTAGTGCTTGAACTCTTGGATGTAATCTGGATACTAGTCTCGTATTGTAGTTGTGAATTCGATGTGGTACACAACTAGATTGTTGGCTTCGTTCCGCTGGTTGAGCAGTTGGAAGTTGCTCTACTCAACTTAGCTGTTGTCTCGGAATAGCGATACCAGCTTCGTTCAGTGTACTCAAACTTGACACACTTGATCTCGATGAAAGGTCAACTAAAGATGGTCTCCTCGGGTGATCAGTCCTCGGTCGCATCTCTCGTCCAGCTTCCTCTTGACTAGTGTTGGTCTCTTGTTGGTTTTGGTTCAAAATTGCTCCGGTCCCTTGAACTGGCTGAGGTTAATTTAAGTTCAAATAGACATAATTTCGACATCAAGACTCGGCTGGGTACCATTTCTTCACATTATGGATATGGACTCTTCTGGTCTTGAAATTAGAGTTAGTACACATGTCCTCCAAAACTAACTCCACTTCATCCACAAGTTGAACTATCTTGTACGGTCGGCTCCATCGGTCATGCAGACCATGCTGGTTGGTCTTGATGACCACATAGTCACCATGATAACATGATCACCAACTTGAAAGCTTGACTCTTTTCTGCCTTGATTTGCTCTCTCATTTCGTGCTCGCTGTTAGGACGCAATCCGTTTAGTTCAATAGTTTGACTCTCCACTTGTTCCACCGGATCTTTCGGTGTTTGTTCTTCGCATACTGGTGTGACTAAATCTTCTCGATTTACTGGATCTCGGCCAAAAACTAGCTTCCAGGGACTGTTATTTATACTCTGGTGACACTGTACTTTACGGTTAAAAGAAACCTGGTTGCACAGTAGGTCCCAATTAGTCTTGTTCGTGTTCAGGTACTTTTGGATGGTATTTTTGGTAACTCGGTTACTTCTTTCGACTATTCCATTGCTTTGTGGTGAATAAGATGGAACCACTAAATGCTTGATCTTGTTGGCTCGTAGAAATTTCTGAAGAGTCAAGAGTCAATTTCTCAAGTCTTCTCCGGTGAAAAGTGAACCTCCATCAGTCACGATCTCTCGGACATAACCAAAAATATCATAATAATCTTCTCCAAAATTCTCGTTGAGTCTTGAGCTTAGGCCGTTCTGCTTGGAACAACTCGGATGAATCTTGCATGGGTCCAGTGTAGTTCATCGCGATCCCCTGAAATACTTTTGCTGCTGGTGTGTATGTTACCCTGTACCCCTCAGCTTTCATATTCAGATTTTGCTTTTGACATTCGGCACACTTTTGGACGTACTTAACAAAAATCTCTTGACATCTTCAAATAGTATCTTCTCCTTCTGAAAGAATAGGTCTTGAAAAATCCTCCATGCCATGCTGATGGACCATCATCCGTTAGCTTGAGAATGTCTGCTCGTAATTTGCTTGGTACTACTAGTTTCCATGGTGTACCCGTGGCGCACCTGTTGATCTTGTGTAACAAACCGTGAATCCAATCGTAATTTTTTCCAATTATTTATTCGTTGTTGTAGCTCGCATCTTTAGAGTTTTTTAATCTGGCACTTTTCCGTTTTAGCTTTGAGTCTTGTTGCTTCTCGGCAAAGACCTCTACATTTCCACCGGTTGTACCTTGGACTAAATCATCTTCCTTTGCGACAATGTCTCGTTTGGCTCGAATTAATGGAACGGCAAGTCTTCTCACTGGGTATCTTGATAAGCAATCGACATGTTGCATCCTCGTGCTTTTCGGTGGATTACTGTCATGTCATGGTTTGCTAGCTCGATTGTCCATCTTGCTAGTTTCCCATAAGGATACTTAAGATTCAAGATATGCTTGATTGAGTCATGGTCCGTCCTGACTGTTACGGCGTCGTCCCGACCGTAATATGGAGTCGGCGATCGAAGTACCAGCGCGTGTCAGAGCGTCAAATGTCAAAGGTCAAATTCGAGTAACAATAATTGTTACTAATTATTAGTAAAACAGTTTTTATTGAACAGAATCACCTTAGTAGAAAACAGAGCAGCTAAAGAGCACGACTGGCTCGTGACGTCATCAATCTTCATCTGTCTCTCTAGTATAACATTGATTTATCCTAATACTCGTATAGTAGAGTGATATTTTCATCACTTCCATATTGGAAAGTTAAGCAAATTCCGACTATGCATATTTATAACACTGTTATTTTAGCATTGCTATCACTATGAGAACATCATTATACTGAATATTTAACACTAACTACGAATTTTCTACCAAAAATATGCTGTCGAAACTTCTTTAGACAATATAGAATTGCTTGTGCTTCTCAACTAGTGGTATACAGGTTCTGCTCATCTTGGGTTAACATTCTGGATGTATACTCCAACAATTGATAGTTCTTTCCGTCGGTAGTCTGCAGAATCGTTCCTCCGACTCAATAACCGCTTGCGTCTGTATCAATTAACAACTGGGCTAGTGGATTGTAATACTGCAGAATCGGAGCTGTTGCCAACGCTTCTTTCAGCTTGTGGAATGCTTCTTCTTGCTCTGGTCCCCATTCAAACTTGATATCTTTCTTTTTCAGTTCTCTTTCTTCGATTTAATGGCTCGGCAATGTTGGCATATTTCTTTATGTATTTTCTAAAGAAGTCAGTCATTCCTAAAAACGATCTCACATCCTTTAACTTGGCTGGTCTGGGAAACTTCCATCTTTACTGATAATATCTCCAAGATATGGAACCTCTTGGAAGCCAAACTTGCACTTCTGGATCCTGAATCTTTGGTTGAACTTTCTACATCTTGTCAGAACCATGATGAGTCTCTTGATCAATTCCTCGAAGCTCGGAGCATAGACAAGCACGTCATTTATGTCGAATACGGCAATGAAGAATCTTAGATTGCCTAGTATATCGTCCATCATTGCTTGAAACTCCGCTGGGCTATTCAGACAGCAAAAGTACAAACGAGTGTACTGGAACTTCCCTCCAAATGTAATTGAAAAATCTCTCTTGTGCCTCGAATCTGGTTGAACTTCTCACTGCAGTAATCCTTGTAAGCATTGCATTGTGATAAACCAACTTGATCCATGGAGATTCATGGCCATGCCGTTGATTCTTGGTGGGAAGTATGTATTCTGGACCACTTGTTCAAGTTTCTCAAATTCACGCAAGTGGTACTCGCCATTAGATTTCTTGACTAGGAGAACTGACTATTGTATGGCGAATCACTTGGTTCTACGACTCCCAATGCTAACATCTTGTCAACCTGTGTTTTCGTATCTTCTCGTTCAAACTGGGATGCTGGCCATTGTGTTCGATGCAATTTGTGGATTACTTCCGGTATCAATAACAACTGCTCGGTAGTTTAGCTTTTCGAACTCGTCATCAGTCTTGGCAAAACTCTCGGTGAACTCTCGCAGAACTCTGTCTCGGTGATCATTCACTGCCTTCAAAGTAATCTACTTTTTTTAAATGGTGAGATTTGGTCCCAAATTCAAATCTTCCAACTTGAAAGGATCTCGCGTGACTTTGAAAGCTTGTTTTCTCTTCTTTTGATCTCTCTTTTAAACTTGTATGGCATCTTGCTTAATTTCATCATATGATCCAAGATATCTAACTGTTGTTAAATGTAGAACTCATTTGGTTGGGTTGAAAACGTAGGTTAACATTTTGCCTTTCTCAATTTGCACCATCAGAAATCTTAACAGTAGACCAGGCGGAGCTTTGGCCTTGTCGAAATAGATGAAAGCATTCTTCATATTTGCGTCTCTGTTACACCGGATCTTGATCTTCTGGAAGGATCTTGGCATGACCTAGTACGGTTGATTTGTGGAAATATAGTTACATCGGCGCATACTTGGCTCCGTCCTCGTTCGGGTTGGTACGTTTTCGTATGTAATTCCGTCTGTATCTTCGATTTCATCATTACTATGGTCAAAGATCTCTTGTCTTCTCACGTCGTCTCGTCTAGAAATCTCGTGCTCCTCCATATTCAAACTCTCTCGGGCACGCTCTGGATGAATTTATTATTCCTCATGTCATTAACGGCTTGATGTTTTCTCGTAAAACTGACGCCACAAATCAAAAAACTTGTCACCCTGGGAATAACAGTTAAATCAAACCATTGTTTTTTGCAACAATTTATAGTAGAATCTCGCTGTCTTATTCAACTCGAACTTTGTTCTTATACAACCTGTCCATAAGGTTTTCCCTCGTGCTCTCGGATATCGATGGAATTGGGACTCTTCTTCTGAATGAAGTAAGCACAGGCTCAAGAAATACACGAAATTTGAGCACCTGTATCAATAACTGCCTCCACTCGAACAGCATTTAATAATACCGGGATAATAACTCTGTCTTGAGATTTCATTGCTCGGCTTCTTAACCTGTCATGTTCTCTAGATAACTTTGATGAAGTTTCACTAAAATTTCTGGAACTGTCCGTAAATATCCTTTAAACTCTTCGTCCTCGGTTTCACTCTCACTTTCTTTTTCGAATCCTAACTGTTGATCATCTTCTGCCCCTTGTGTTGTCGCTTTCCATTT
>WJFA01003727.1:0-12157 GCA_009870155.1 Pseudobourletiella spinata | reverse complement strand
ACGTCCTGTGATGCGCACAGGGAGGGACTTTACCAAAGCATTATATTTATATTGAGATATACAGGGTGTCCCAAAATTATGTATTCAATTTGTTTCGGGAATAAAATCCAAAATATTCAAGCGAGGTCTATAAAAGATGGCTCTAATTAAAGCTGAGTCTTTGGGATTACATCTCCTAAAATATCGCTGAAATCACCAGGCTATTGTTTGGAAACAGGAACCGCAAAACGATTTTGGGGGTGTTTTAACATGGGCGTAAACGGCAGCTTCAAACCTATGCACAGGCCAAACGGTTTGACACACAGCCATCAAGTTGGACTTTTTCGGCAGCTAAACACAAGGGAATTCATGTGTAGGGTCAAAAGGTCACGTCGTAGTTTTCTGAAAGTCTGATCCTCAGAGGTCACATTCTCAAGTGACCCATAATTTCAACCACGGGAGTAGATTTCACTTTTCATAAGCTCTAGAAAAAGTCCAAATAAATGGCTAAGTGTAAAACCGTTTGGCCTGTGCATGGATATGAAGCTGCCGTTAACGCCCATGTCACAACACCCCCAAAATCGTTTTTCGGTTCCTGTTTCCAAACTAGCATCACAATTTCGGCGATATTTCAGGGGATGTAATCCAATCCGAATCGGCTAGCCTGTTCGTCGGCCGCGAGTTACCGCACGTAGGCGCGGAAGGGCATTACTTCCCTCGTTCACGAATTGTTCCGCCATTAATAATGATGCCTACCGTTCCGGTGGGAAGTGTAGTATCTGCGCGTGACCATGTCCGGCGGCGGAAGTTAGAACTATTGTACGATTTTTAGGCAGCCCTTTATTGGCCCCGTAATTGATAATGGTGTGAGGCCGACAGTGGAAGAAATCGTCTCTCCACGTTACATAAACCTGTTCACCATGGCTTCCGAAGTCTACCCTCATATGCCCCTTCAAACGCTCACTCAAATATGTTCCAAATTTCCCGGTCCTTCGGCTCCGTCGTCCAGAATATTACGATTCAACTGGAGTTTCTGGCAACTTGGAAAAAAACTGGTTAACTGGCAACCCTCGTACGAGACCAAACGAATTTATCTCCGTGACACTTGTCGTACTGTACTTTATTGGCTTCCATCAGGAATTTCAATACAAATAATATTTCATAATAATTGTAAAAAACTATACACGCGGTCTCACGAAGCGGTGGCTCTTTTATAAACTATAAAAGTTGTAAAGAGAATGCGAAGGACTTTTAAAACGTAAAAAAAAGATTGCACCTTTGTCTTTGTATACTCAAAAAAAATTGTGGCAACTGTTGTTGTCGCCGTAAGTTCGCAATTATTTCGGTCGCAAAATCCCTCCTCCGGGATTTAGCCAGAGCTATTCATGGTGTTGCTGATGAATTCTTCGGCGACAACACGATCCAGTCCCGTGTACGTCTTGCTCACTTCCTCCTCCGTGATCTCAATTTCCTTGTCACTCTCCTCTGTCCTCCTGTGCGGGAAGCTGGAGGTGGAGAATTTGCTTCGTCCTCCAATGCTGCCGCCGGCACTTGAATTTCCCCCCCTTCGCCGCCTCCCCCTCATCTGGCGCCTGTCGCAGGAATTAGTGGCGGATACCGGCGTCACGGATCGGTGGTGGTGACGCATGGGGAACGGAATGACTGGCACAAGGAGTTGTTGCGGGAAGGGGTAGGGGGCTGGCAGGGATGGCGGCCCTGACGGGATGAGTATGCTCCTCTGAACCGGGGCTGACAGCGGCGCTGGGATTACGAATGGTAGAGGTGGAGGAGGCTGCTGAATGAAGCGGGACGGGCTGTGGGAGTGGGAGAGGGCGACGAAGCGCGGGTACATCCTCGCCTCGTTGTCCACCACCCCCTTCCCGCACGAGTAAATGGAATTGGCCGCCATGTTTTTCGCCATGATAGCCTTAGGCTGCGTTAGATTTCGCCGCTGATGGCCGAGCCAGCGGAGGAGGCGATCCTTCCGAGCCTCATACTCCGGACCAGTCCCTTGGCCGAGGATTTCACGAACCGTCACTTCACTACCATCGGCGGAGCCAGGGGATAGCAAGGCCCCGTTCTGACCGCAGTGCCTCGTGCAGAGGACCCGCAGGGCCACGCCCAACGAGCAGAAACTCAAGAGTATCTGAAGGAGTGACAGGAGGAGGAGCACCGCATTGATCATGATCCCCGATGACTTTCGTTTTTCAAACATCTCCTCATCCGGCGTCATGTCGTTCACGTCCTGTGCAGGTTTGAAAAGTTTGACCTCGCTGTCAATTGACTCACAACGAATGGGAGGCATGTCCAATATTATTCTTCATGTATGGTTTGTTTATCCTACCTTGGAATAGTCATGCTGCGTATCCCGCACCAGACCCGACGTGGAGAAAATGGCAGCCACGATCGCCGTGGATAGTGCGAGCATGACGACCCCCAGGAAGATGTGGATTTGCCACCGCCGCCCGCCGCACAGCCACTTGGGTTTCGGCAGCCCCACCTTGGACGCCGTCACTCCCAGGATCCCCGCGATCCCGGCCACAGTTCCGGCCCAAAGTCCGGATCCGTAGTAGAACAGGTTGCTCTGGTAGCGGAGGGCCAGCGCACCACAGATCACCATGGACACCCCGACGAAGATCTGCAATGGGAAATTGGGGTACTGTGAGCCTAAAATATCAATTGTAGGACGCACTGCTGCTGAATAGCACAGTCGCCTTGTGGCCTCACCGGCTCACGCCGCATATTTAAATGGGCACAGCTATTGCCTCCGCAATTGTTTCATATACATACCTGTGCCAAGCCCACGGGGATGGCAATGTGGCTCGGAAGGGTGACGGATTCCTCCGGAGGAGGAGCATCAGTCCGATCCAGAATTATGGACGGATTAGCTCCACCCCCGCCGCCGACGTGGACGAGAAGCTGATGGTTCCCATGGGACATGTAGGGCGGGAGGCTGTGTGCCTGCAGTTGCACCTCTGACGCATCCACCATTGTCCCACTCTCAATGTCCACCTTATTATTATTATTATTAATATTGTTATTATTCCCTCTAGTCTCCATCGTTTCCACGCTAACCACTTCCACTATTGAAGGCTCTCTACTACTCTCAGTTCCAAAATCCATGGTCCTTTCCCAGTCCAGTTGTTTTTGCCCTTGCGTCACTGGGGGGAAAGCCTCCGGGCTCACAAATTCCCCTCAAAAAATCCACAGTACATGTTGTCCTTCCGTATTAATCCGATTCAGTCCGTGTCTTGAGCCTCCAACCGCGGAGAGGACGCTGGCAGCAGAAATCCACAGAAAAAAATTCTCCGGTTCGAGATTGCCACGAGTCGATGTCCGGCACGAGTGAGCGATGAAATCAAACCAACTAGAGTCGGAAAATCTGATCACTTTTTCCGCATCTGATCTTCCCACGGCGAATGAGTGATAATAAAATAATGATAATAATAGTAGTAATGCTCTTGGTAAATGTGAGCCTTATTGTCCAGGGAGGGAATTATTATTTCCGATTTAGAGGAGAAGAGTGGCGGCGTGGGAGCAGGGAATTTGGTTCCACTTCACTCTCGTCACGGCTGGACTTGACATGACTGTAGTGCTGACTGACTGTCTGACTGACTGACTGGTGCCGGAAGATCCCAACAAGGTTTAACTTTTCTCACTCTCTCGGTCTACATTTATGAGCACGACTGATCTTCCTACATGTCCACTCTTGAGACGACGACGACCGACGACCACTCACACACACACACACAGACACACCACACAGAGTCGTAACGAGAAGGTGGAAATTGGACCAGAAACACACCAGTGTAGTAGTAGTTGGTGCGTATATAAGTTTATAGTATCGTTTGAGCACAGAGAGTCAAAACTTACGGCTCTCAAGTGAAATTTGCTCCCGTTATGCTCCTATGAATTATCTTCGACAGGTGAGTTCACTCTCTCTCAAACTAAATGAATTATTCAGTGTATGGAAGGCAAGGCAATGAAATGAGCTTCAAGTTGGAATTAAACGGCCGGAGGCACGGCTTCGTCGTCGTCGTCGACGTTGTCTTCTTGCGAACAACAGCAACAACAACAACAACAAGGGAAGAACCACAATAATTTAAGACCAACTGGGCTGACCAAGGAGGCAACACAGGTTGCCTGTGTGGGCACGTCGGGGAATTCGATCCCTTTTCACCACCACCACCTCATCATCGGCATCTTCCCATCTACAACCTTCTCTTCCACTCGTCAACGTAGATCTCGGCGGCCTCCACCGGAAGCTATGTGTGTGTGTGTGTATTAGTTGCTGCTGAAATGTGTGTGTGCGTATATTAGTTGCCGCTGGTGTTTGTGTGTGTAAGTGTGTGAAATGAAATTATTATAGGAAGAATCTGCAGAGTTTTACACAGAGGACAAAATACGCATATGACAAATCACTCGCACAGAAGTGGGATGTTCCCGCCGTTTTTACTCCTATTCACAACAGCAAAGCTCAGTGGCACACTGTATAGTTGCCCGTCCGTAAAACCTCCTCAGCACTCTTTTTTTTCTATCTTGCTCCTGATCCTTCCTGTCTCACAACAGATCTGCACACAGAGAAAAAAACTGAAGCTTTTGACGGGCCCAAATCCTCCTCCTGATTAATGGAACTATTTAGCACTGCTGTGAGTGAGATTTCCCCTCTGTAAAAGGTGCTATTGTGTGATAGAGTTGACGGGATGCGGTTGTGGTCAAGATGAGCGTCTCGTCCGCTTCATGGAAATCTTCTTCTACTCACTCACTCAGTCAGTCGGGCTACTACGCCCGCAGAATAATGACAATTTGGTCGTCGTCGTCCCAGTCGTCGGACACACCACCTCCACGGGATGATGATGATGATGATGATGATGATAATGATGAATGGAAACGGCACCTCGTCCGCTATTATTTCCCTGACGAGCAATCCGCACGCCCTTGTCTCACACCAGCTGAAACAAAAGGAAGGAGAATACAAATGACTTTGGAGGGCGCATACCACAAGTTCAGTCGCTCATCGCGCATCCTGTCGGCCGCCATGTGCTCCCATATGCCGCCGGTTGGACGACGCTATGTGCTAACGGTGCTGAAAATGGTAATAATAATAATAACAATAATACTAATAATAATAATGTGGTAATGAATATGGAATTTTCACAATGTTTGAGGCTCACTATTTACGTCAAACCCTGCTCAATGGATACCAGTAATTGACCGCTACAAGAGTATGACCGTGTCACACGAAGGCCTTCATACGGAGGTTGTACAAACAATAATAACCGGGTGACCTGGAGCCTTTCCAGCCCGCTCCGCGGCAAGTGCAATAATCAGATTTCGAGAGCATTTGAGTTGAATTTGACCTGTGACCTTTGTTTGTTTGTGGACCGCGGGTCTTATAACGAGCAAAAATGTCTCGAGTTGAAGAGTGTTGATGGACGCATAGATGAGCTTTGTCTCTTTCCTTAAGGTTAGGATATACCTCGGTGTTGGTCGGCGTGAAACCAGGAAAAAACTTTTGCTTTTACTCGCGCGCCAACCAAAAACTTGTAAGCTCGTCCATGTACAATTATTCGGAAGACGGAAAAAATGGACTTGAAGGCGTAAAAAAATCAAGAGCTAGGTCACAGGTGGAGGAACGTGAATGACCAGAGAGTTAATCAGGTTTTTGACCATGCTCCTGTATACATTGTAAATATATATATTTATATACATATGTATGTATTAGAAGATCTGTAATGGTGGTGCACACACTCCCTCAAATTTCCAAGGAGAGGAAGAAGAAGGTGAAGGAGCGGAGGTGGGGATCCATTCCGATGACCTGCGGGCAGAGACCCACCCAACTTGTATATATATTTCCTGCCCGAGCAATTTTTTTCCCTCATAGGATGAGACCAGAGGTGTGTGTGTGTGCATTGATGCGTATAGTACGGATATGCATATATGTACGCACAATTGTCCGCAGACCAGTTTCCTCATCATCATCCCAGCGGCGCAGTCAATTAAGGCTGGCGTGTACTAATTAATCCTCGCATACACACACACACACACACGCATAAGATCATCACCGGAACCAGACAGTTGTTTTGGGCACGATTGAACTGGGGCAGTCCAATTACAATTTAGAATTGACTCCCCATTACTTACCTTACCATATTAGTTATATATGTATATATATATATATTTATACACTCATATTTGACTTTGAACCCTTTCCTTTTCAATTATTAGGGTGCTGGCGAGGGGTTGAAGGAGTTCAACTTTCTGACTGCTGCGCTCACTGCTATGCTGCGCAAGGAGACTAACTTTTTTCGAGACGACGCGCATTCAAAGTGAGGAACATTGAATATTTTCAAAAGTGCGCTCCTTCAACCCTTCCTCTCTCTCCCTTTATTCTGTACCGCTCGCAACTTCCGCCGCGGAGAATGAGCGCGGAGAGTGAATAATAATAATGATTAGGATAAATTAGGAAGTCCTCCTACACCAGAAGGCGCATGCCTCTGCGCCACCTGGTGTAGGAGTTATGGGCGGGAAAGCTCAGGGACCAACAGCTAGATATTTTGACGGCCGGCGTATTGAACAAATGCTCAAATTTTTCTTGATTGCGACTATAATCACCGTAACATGTTGAGCCGCTCGGGCACCAGAGGACAAATAAATGTGAAATATCATTTTGGGACACCCTGTATAAGGCTCAATTTTTAATATTTTAATCCCCTTCCCATCATCCCCACCAGCCACCATCCACATACCAGGGGAAAAGTATACAATGGCAGTAAAAAGGATGAGGGAGACCTTGGACTCATCCCTTCTATCACATTCCCTTTTTTTCTAACTGGTCATCATGATGATCATTACGAGTATACTATGAGAGAGGGATTCTGCCCAAGAAGAAGAGGATGATCCTCGTCCGAGAGCGGATGAGAATGAAATAGCCCCAAGGAGAGCTTTCTGATCTCCTCACATGATCATCCTATATTCCGCTACAAGCAAAAAAAACAACAACAACAACACAGTGAACAGAAACGTAAGCCTATAAGAGATGCTCAAGGGCTTCGGTAAGGGAAAGCGTTACTTCGTGTGTGTGTGTGTGTGTGTGTGTGTGTGTGTGTGTGTACTCACACCAGCCTGTTACTCTTCTTGACTGAGCATTTATTAATTTCATATATATATAATGACTACACTGCCCAGACCCACAATCTCCAATAATTCGTGATGGAACTCACGATGAGATCTCGTCAGTATAGGGGCAGGACCTTGATCCTCAGGTAATGGGACTACGACATGGCACCCTATGGGAAAAATCCTCGAAAACATATGACCAAAATGTATAATTATTATGGACTTTCAGCTCAGGAATTTCAGCAGCAGTGAAGCAGTACCGGTTGCCATACATGCCTGCGCTCATGCTCACAGAGCTATACTTAAAATGCCACTACCACCGTTTCCGGATATTGTTTCAACAAAAAAATTCAACATGCGTAACAAGAATCTGTAAAATTGAACATACGATTTTCAGTCTTATTCGCCTACTATTGTGAAGGCAGCCGCTACCGCTGCCGCCGCCGAGAGAACCCGGAAACCCCAGTCCTTGGCCGCCGCCGCCGCCGATGATGATGATGATGATGATGTCGATAAATCCTGCCCCCTGTTATAGTGAGCCGTGCTAAGGTCATAAAAGATGGACCTCGAGGACAGAGCGGCGAAAGGGTTCTTCTACTACACTAACTCAAGTTCCTCTTGAGAGCCCTAATGAATGAGGCTCCCCTCAGCATAAGTCCAATTGACATGGACGAAAAAACCTGAGATATCTGTCCGATGAGAGATGAATGCGGATGAGGAGGAGGAGGAGCAAATCCACATGGCAGAGTAGGGTGACCTCGAATTCCTCAACCATCAACTTTCTCAATAATCCATTCACTCACACAGTCACTCTCAGTCAGTCAGTCAATTGTACACAAGTATATTATAATATGTATATACATGCTGACTGACTGTGAGAGCGAGTGAGTGCTACAAACTCATCATGATCGCTTGTACTGATTCCATCCGTCCCTTGTGGAAGCGTGGGCAGTCGTCGTCATGCCGCCCTCAGTCAGTCTCTTAATTATTCCTCGACTCCAGGCATACTAATTTACGCATTTTCGTCGCGCGGAACTTCCCGCTCGCTTCACATGATTCACAATATACTATGAGCAGTAATTTAATACTGAGGAAGAGTACGCGCCGATCGTCAGATAAATGTTTTGACGTCTCAACCTCAACTCTCACCACCCACACATTGAGCACTTGTGCAGCACAGTAGACTGTCACACGTTGCCAAGGGTACCGTGGTTCATAGGTGAGTGCAAAATAAGCCTGCGAGCACGGAAAAATCGTTTTAGGCCCTTAATAAAAGCATGTTGGCTCAAAGTTGATGCAAAAGAGACCTGTGGCACGGACAGATCGTTTGAGGCCCTCAAAAGCCTGTTGGTTTTGAGCTGAATTGCACACTGAGAACATGAGATCTGAGCCCCACAAACAGAACCAGAAAATCCAAGCAAAAACTTATTGGATGTTTAAAAGTGTCCCGCACTTTTTCTTACTACTAAATCTCATTCTTGTTGGGCCCTTGGCAAGGAGGATATTAGAATAGGCATGATTATTATGAGCGGCAAAAGATGAACTTGATCTCTATATAGTAAGTGGGGGATCCCGGGGACAGAAATATTCCCACTACCCTGTAGAATACGGGAAGATGTACACATATTCAAATGCAGGGGAGCACACCCCCATATGTATCTTATTTGAGGATGTAGGAGGGGTCAAATCATGGCGGTCCTGCCGCCGGCGCATGAAAGCATTCTTGCCGTACGTACACATTATGTGCCCTTTTCGATCCTGAACATATAGAATAATGCTCCGCAGTCTATATATGTATCTCCAAATTTGAAGAGCCCGCCAGAATTTCCTCAATGTTATTACTATTACAGTAAAATTTCCTTGCTACGGTCTTCCGGGGACATGGCTGATTTGGCCGTTATAAGAAAAGCCATCATAAGCCTTGAAAATGTCAAGGCTTGTAACGACCATAAAGGGGTACAAGCAATTGACCGTTATAACAAGATGACCGTGCTACACAAGACCGCTATGCGGAGATTTTGTTGCATTATTATTGTTATAGAACCGAAACATAACTATAGTCTTCAGAGGTGAACTGTAACTGTAGTTAATACGCGAGAATTTCAATATTAGCTTACCACACACAGTTTGCCAGCACCAAATCCACCAAGAGTTATTGGTCACTGGTCCCGGAATTCCGGCCGGAGGGACCTACGGGTCAATCAGTGTCACTGCACGTTAACTTGAGAACTGGATATGAGATACTGTGTGGGATTATCCCTGGCGTACAGTGCAGTGGTGGTAGCGGACAGCGTTGTTGTGCGGGGACTGCGACAGCGCGGAGCGGGGAGGATGGCACAGATGAGAGGGAGCGAGAGAGACTGTTAGTCGGCCGCGACCAGCAGAGCTGAACCATAACAACAACAACAGAAGAAACGAAAAGAATGAGGGGATGATGACGAAGAATGTGCGCACACTATTATATTGGCTCAACGGCTGCCTGTATCGCATCATCCACCACCACACCACCACTTGGTGAAGACTCCTTTTCCATTCTAACCCACTCAAGGTTGCAAAGAGTTCATTCTACTGTCTCTATATATTATATCTGTGTGTGTGTGTGTGTGTGCATGAGTACTTCTACAGCCTGCCAGCCTGCTGACCAGCCCATCCTCCTGAGGCTCAACAACAGTTGATGAGGGTCCCCACACACGGGCCTCTGTCTCGGGTCCGCCGCGGCTGCGGAATTTTGCAAGCCTCATTATTTTACATTGATTCCAACAACGCTATACGCTCGCTTCCTCTCCGAGGAGAAGGGACGAGCGTAGTACGGAGCGCACAGAGATGTATTCGCATGCGCATTTTTGAGGCGAAGTTTTTTACAGGTGCGACAAGGATCAACATCAGTATCATCATCATCATCATCATCACTATGTATGCCTATTCCTCATGTTCATCATCAACCAGCACCCTCCGGAATTCCATTGTGGGTTGGCTGGAGTAGCTACATGCACTTGTATGAGATTCACTCACTCAACAGTTAGATCTCTGCTTGTTGTGGGAGCCGAAATGCATAATGCTTAATCAAAATGTAATCCCGCTATGTAGAATGTGGGGCGAGTTACTACATCCAAGGCACGCAGGAGCGGCGAAAGCTCCTGTACGAGGCGGCTCGTAGGCCTCTTAGGTGGCGGAGGCCACCTCAGACTCTTGTCATCAATGAATTTGCACACACGCATGCATACTACACGTACGCACACACACACACAAAAGCACACGCATGCATCCTACACATACGCACACACACAAATGCACACGCATGTATACTACACATACGCACACACACACAAATACACACGTATACACACACACACACACGCATAAATGCACACACATACACACACACTCGCATATACACAAGCACACATGCACACACACACTCGCATATATACACTCATACATACGCACACACACTCGCGTATACACACTCATACATACGCACACACACTCACAAATGCATAATACAAACACTTGTTTGTCACACAAACCCACTATTTTCCTCTGCCATTTCTTCCTATTCATTTCTTCCGCGGCGGATCCACCTTAAATGTGTGTATGTGTACATGCAGGAGCAAAGTGTACGGAGAGAGGAGCCACGAAAGTTACGAAACATTTGAGAAATTTAAGTATAAAACATGCGTGTGTGTGTGAGTGTGTGTGTGTGGCATCATGACCGAGGAAGTGAGCCGAGGTATCTGGTAATATGTATAACCAGTAGAACTATAGTGTTGTGATACGCGGTGGAGAGGGAAGCGGCTCCATTTCATTTGTCAGCTCATCAAGTAAATCACTTGTTTGCATCTCTCTCGGATTGTGAAACTTATGAAGATGACCCATCATGTGGGTGAGTCCTCCAACACATTCCAATGAAGAGGCCCAAGACGAGTTCCCGACGGCAAGAACCTCCACATTTAACCAGATTTAACCTCTCCGTGTAATAACGGAGAGTAAGTGTTATGCACAGCCACACACACACACATTCAGTCATCCTCCTCATCCCCTGTCCTGACTGAGTGACTGACGAAGGAGGAAATCTGTGGCGATCACGAGACCTGCTGGCACAGCATCCTCATTTCACTTTTGTCACATTCTCACAATGTGTCAGCTCTAGGTTAAAAACACTTGTCCGTACTCCTGTCACAATAGTAATTTATTCTTCTCACTTTTGTCACCTCCCAAAACGCTTTTTTGACCACAGCACTCATCCGTTCCGGCAACATATAAATGCATTTATTCCCATGTCTGATTGGGATGTGTAATCCTATCAAATTTTCAGTTGGTTCGCACAGGCAGTCGTGCCTATTTACTATGCGATACACTTTAGATACTGCTACTACCACTGCCAGGATTTTTAGTGAGGAAGTCTCTAGGGTCATGTTACTACTGTGAGTCTGTACGGCTGATGATGAGCGTCATCGGCGGCGGCGTTCCTGTCTGGGACACCATGCAATTCTTGTGGTACAGTCGTGAATAAGTATAGCTTATAGTTACTTGAGGAGAATAACAATAAGAAGAAACCAGATTTTTCCGTCATTATTTGCCTCATAAAATGAACATGAAGTATAGACATTATTACGTAATTGTGTGTCCTCTTGAATCTCACTCACAGTGAGGCAGTCAGTCGGCTCGACATCGACACCCTCTACATTGAGTAACTTCCGTGGCCGGTAATATATATAACTGTGTGATGTGCGCTACTCTATGATACTCTCGGGTGAATTGTATAAAATATTATGCGACCTGATCGTTGGAGAGTCAGCGCGGTAATTTACGAAACTGTAGTTTGTAGAATAAATGGAGTTGGGTCGCATAAATTACTTTGAAGGGATGAGGATTTCTTTATTGTCCTCTAACATGGATCGGCTAGAATGTGGTCCAGGGCACAGTTTGATAGATTTTGTAATACCGTTGTTGTATCCATTTCCTCCATTCATTGGGAGGCTCAGTCAAGTGTCCACAAACGATCGGCTCGGGGTTTAATAGGTCATGTATGCCACCCTCCCCTATAGCACATGTTAAA